>JAPPVO010000010.1:55618017-55727121 GCA_030407325.1 Camellia japonica
GCCGGAATATCATCCGATAAAGGCACCTCGTGCCTTCTAGGCCTACCACGCCTACCACCACGACCACATCCTGACATCCTAATGAAGCTAAACAAGAGATTAGCACATATGTACCGAAGCTAACCCACTCGCGTTCTAATTCGTTGGACAACAATAATTCACTCCACATAAGCATATAATCCCTTAAACACAAACAAATTTTCTTTCTAGATAACAAGAAGAAGGGGTTGGTCAGGCCAATATGGCTGAACCAGTTGGTCAACAGGCCATGGACACCTTAGCCTGCGAAATGGCTGGAGCTTTATAGGAATCTGTGGACATCCTCAGAGCTGAGAATCAAGTCCAAGCCCAGGTTACTGAGGCAGGGCCATCTTTTCTAAAGAGGGAGTTTTTTCGGTCAAATCCGAATGAGTTTTTGGGCGATCCTAAGGAACCCCTGAAAGCGGATGAGTTGTTAGAGCAGATAGTGAAGACTTTTGAAATGCTCGGCATCAAAGACGGGGGTTTGAGAGTGACCTTGGCGTCCTTCCAGTTAAAGGGAGATGCAGGTCAATGGTGGAAGTATGTGAGGGGACGCATTGGAGGGACTTGGGAGGCTTTTGTCGTGCCTTCCAAGACAAGTTTTTGCCTCCCACTGTTAGGGAGAAGTTGAGGGACCAATTTTCCAAGATGGTGTAGTTGAATACACCAGTGGCTGAGTTTGAAGCCACATTCACTAGCCTCTTTAGGTTTGCACTTGAGTGGGTGGCGACAGAGGAGCGTCGTTGTTTGGAGTTTGAGAAGAGGCTGAGGACCAGGCTCATGTTTAGAGTGGCCGGATCCATGATTAGAGACTATGGGCACCTTATGAAGGTGGCGAGCCATCTTGAGACCATTATGCAGGCTGAGGATGAAAGGATGAGGGCTCCAGGAGAAGTCAGGACAGTTAGGGGGATGGTAAGAGGCAGAGGGCTTCTAACCCTCAGTTGTCTCAGGGAGCTCAGTCGAGGTCCATTTTTCCAGTACCGAGTTCGGGTTCTGGGAAAGGTGGTCAAGGAGATGTGACTTGTTACAAATGTGGTCAGTTGGGCCACAAGTTTCCAACTTGCCCGCAGAGAGGAGGAGGGCAACGGTTTTCGCCGTCTTCAGCTCGTTCTCAGGGACAGAATCAAGGTAGAGGGCAAACGCCCACTTGTTATTAGTGTGGGCAGGCAGGGCACCTGAAGAGATTTTGCCCACAGTTGGGTGGCACATCTAGTGCGTCAAGTTCGAGGCAGACGTAGAGTCACCAGCCTGCACAGTCAGCACAGGCCTCGAGGGCCAATCAGGGAGCCTCTTCGGCTCAGTCAGTGCATCAGGCATATGCTCCAAGTGGTGAGCAGGTTGAGCAGAGACCTACTAGACGTGTGTATGCTGTTACTGTGCTAGATCTTATACCAGCGCCTTCAGTAATCAGAGGTACCTTCTTGTTTTGCAATTCAGTTGCTAATGTGTTAATTGATACATGTGCATCCAATTCTTTTATCTCGTCTACATTTGCATCAGTTTTGGGGTTGGAGTTGGCACAGTTAGCATCTCCTATTTGTGTAGAGTCACCTATTGGTGGTGAAGTTATTCTGAAACAGGGATGTCGGGATTGTGACGTAGAGGTTTTTGGTCGTCGACTTCCATTTGCATTTGTGTTTATTGATAATGACTAGTTTTGATGTTATTTTGGGTATGGATTGGTTATCGTCATACCGGGCTATTATAGATTGTTACTGTCAGAGGGTCACTGTATGTGCCTTTAGCAGTGATTGCTTCTATTTCTTGGGGGACCGGGTGGATAGAGTCTTATCAATAGTGTACGATCCGCGTGGGTGGAGTGAACTTAGTTGTCACCTTGCTAGCTTTTTGAGTAGTGAGTGTGATGAAGGCCGGGTTGAGTTGTCAAGGGTGGTTTGTGAATACCCGGATGTGTTTGCCGAGAATCTTACTAGTTTACCCCCTCACCGAGAGATCGAGTTCTCTATTGATTTAGTGTCTGGCACGGCATCGATCTCTATGGCTCCATATAGGTTTGCACCTGCTAAATTGAGTGAGTTGAAGATTCAACTCTAGGAATTATTAGATAATGGTTTTATTCACCCTAGTACTTCACCTTGGGGAGCACCAGCTCTCTTTACTAAAAAGAAAGACGGAGCGTTGCGATTTTGTACAGATTACCGAAAGTTGAACCGGGTAACTGTCAATAACAAGTACCCAATGCCTTGTATATATGATCTGTTTGATCAGTTTAAGGGGTCTTGTTGTTTCTCTAAGATAGATCTAAGATCGGGTTGTCATCAGTTGAGGGTAAGGGAGGAGGATATCCCGAAGACGGCATTCCGTACGCGGTATGACCATTATGAGTTCCTAGTGATACCTTTTGGGCTGATTAATGCTTCAGTGGTGTTTATAGATTTCATGAATCGGATCTTCCGTGAGTTTCTAGACCGGTTTGTGGATGACATCTTGATTTATTCGCCCTCCAAGGAGGAACACGAGGAACACTTACGAGTAGTGCTTGAGTTACTTGGGACCCATAAGTTGTATGCTAAGTTTGGAAAGTGTGAGTTCTGGCTGAATGAAGTTAAATTCTTAGGCCATGTAGTATTCGAGGAAGGGGTGACTCTGGATTCATCCAGGATAGAGGTAGTACAGGATTGGGCATAACCTGAGAATGCTTTTAATATCCGTAGTTTCCTGGGGTTGGTCGGGTATTATCGAAGATTTGTGAAGGATTTCTCTAGATTAGCTTCACCGTTAACTAGACTAATGAGGAAGAAAGTTAAGTTTGTGTGGAATGAGACTTGTGAGAAGTCATTTCAAGAGCTCAAGGTGAGACTTACCACTACTCCAATCTTGATTATTCCAGAGAGGGATCTGGGCTATTCGGTATATTATGATGGCTCACGAGAAGGTATGGGGTGTATATTGATTCAAGAAGGGAATGTAGTAGCCTATGGCTCATGGTAATTGAAAACACATGAGAGGAATTACCCTACCCATGATCTAGAGTTAGCGGCGGTGATCTTTGCTTTGAAGATTTGGAGGCACTATCTGTATGGTGAGAAATTCGAGGTATTTTTTTATCACAAGAGTTTGAAGTATCTATTTACTCAGAAAGACTTGAATTTAAAGTAGAGAAGGTGGATGGAGTTCATAGAAGACTATGACTTTGAGTTGCATTATCATCTTGGGAAGGCCAATATAGTGGCCGATGCGTTGAGTAGGAAGTCTATTAGCAGTGTGGCCTGTGTCGCCATCCGAGAATGGCAGATGTTGGGTATCCTTGGCGAGTTTGACTTCCGTCTGGGTGAGTCTGTTGAATCTGTAGCATTGTTTTCAGTGGTTGCACAACCTACACTTGTAAATCGAGTATTGGAAGCGCAGAAAGGTAACTTGGAGGTGGAATCCTTCCGAGAGAAGATTTCCAATGGGAAAGTAGAAAGAGGCTTGACCGTATATCCCGACCAAAGTGTGACATACCGTGACCATTTGTTTGTGCCGGAGTCTTGCCGAGAGGAAGTACTATGAGAGTTTCACCATTCACGCCTTGCGGTGCATCCGGGAGGCACAAAGATATATCACGACCTTAGTCGTCAGTTTTGGTAGAGAGGTATGAAGAAGGATGTAGCTGTGTTTGTATCAAAATGCCTTGTTAGCAAGTGAAGGCTGAGCATCAGAGGCCAGCGAGTTTGTTGCAATCTTTGCCTATAGTCGAATGGAAGTGGGAGCATGTCACGCCCCAAACCCGTTCCTAAAAGTTTGGGCATGATCTCTTCAGAAATGGACATCTAATCTGATGTGTATAGCATATGGGGCCTGAACGGAAGTTTTTAACAATGCAAAAAGACATCCATTGAGCTAATACTAACATGCCAGGATTCTACACTTAATATCAGGTAATTTAATGTATAATAAACACACATGCAGTTGTATATATATATAAATATACAAACCCATCCCCCCAAGACTGAGGATGTAACAAAACTATATTAAGAGAAGTTAATTATGTTTTACAACATTAGACAAAAGGTTCAGGGCACGAAGCTAAAAGCTCTGCAAGGACTCCACAAAATGAATGAGCGTCGTCTAAGTGTTTGGTCGTGGTGTAATGGGCAAAAGACAAGTGGTCCAAGTTGGACTAGGACTGACCTCCAGACTAAGTACCTATAGAGACAGACATAACACAGAGTGAGCGAAGCTCAGCGAATAAAAGTACTTAAACAATTCAATGATTAACTTGCATTATAATGTATATAAGTGCAGAGGTTATGTGATTAAGCTCATTCTATAAACGTTTTCAGAGCGGCCTTGGGCCCAGATTTTATACAGAGTGGCTTTAAGCCCAGTAGTATACAGAACGACCTTAGGCCTAACAGATTTTACAGATTGGCCTTAGGCCCAACAGATTTGACAGATTGGCCTTAGGCCCAGATATCAACAGAATAGACTAGTCTCAGAGTCATACAGATGCTCACAGGTTTTTCCAACGTTCATGTAAGTTAACACAGTTGACTTGCGATTAACAGAGTGCTAACAATAATCATTAGCGATAAGTAAAGTGTACTACTACAGTACTAATACTCACAGTGCTGTGGCGGAGCGATAGTTCCTCCCGGAGTGTGTCCTACACACATACATAATTCACAAATTAGTTCTTTTTCCTTTTAAATCATTTTCTGATTCGTTTTGCTTCCAATGAATTTACAACATCTTAAGAGCATCAAATAATTATTTTAATAATATCAGAGGGTCAAACAGGGAAAACGGAGCGGACGAACTTTTTCAGCATGGGTCGCACGTGCGGCACTGGCTCCCGCACGTGTAGCTGTGAAGCCCCGCACGTGCCTTTTTTCCAGTAGCCAAAGACCCAAAATGCTCTGTTTTCCGCACGTATGGCCATGACCTCCGCACGTGCGGCCATGACCTCCGTACGTGCGGCAGTGCTCCCGCACGTGCGGCCATGACCCCTGCACGTACGGCGATTCTACCCTGTTTTACAGTCCGAAATTCAAGCAAAAACCCCACTTGGTTAACATAACACCTTGCTCAAAATAGGTCCATTTAGTGCTAGAACATGGTTCAATAACATGTAAATAGGAATCACAAACATATATACATATGAATATGAATTAGATCTTTACTTCCTTGAAACTCATAAACCTAATTTAATTTCATAATGGTTCCAACTTTCTCACACACATATGTATATTCATACATGGCCATTTGTCCACATAGTTCAGTTCAAGCATGACAACGGAAGAAATGAGATGTAAATTCTCACTAGATAGTTCAATATAATTCCAAATCAACCGAACACAAGAGACATCATCCTATTAATCACTTAATACATGCTTGACCTATATTATGAACTCTAACTTACATAGTATAGAGAGATTCTTACATTATTCAAGGAGAGAGGTCACTTAGAATGGGGTAACCATACCTTGAGCTCAAACTTCTACAACCCTCTCAATGTTTCCCAATCTTCTCCTTGATGAACTTCCTCTTAAACCCTCTTCCTCTCTAATTCTCTCTCTCAGGAGATATTCTTGCAATGGTTCTAAGTCAAATGTTCAAAGAACATAGATATATATATAAAAGGTGAATAAAGACGAAAATCAATCAGTTTAATCATTCCAAATCAAAATTTCATAGAAAATCATATTATGACCTAAAAATCATGCTGATCTCAAATATAAAATCAATTTCAGATTATTAAGCCTCTAAGGCTCCTAATTTCTGATCTGAACATCATAATTGTAACAAATATTTCTCTTATTAAATAGATATGAATCTCTAATCATAAGATTCACTCACTTAAACTTAATTTCACACGAATTGTCACAGTAAGCATACAAATGCACCGAATAAGGGACTGTAAGCATACCAGAAAACATATACGAGGGTCGGGTTATTACAGAGCATGTCACGATGGATTTTGTTGTGGGCCTTCCAAGGACTCAACGGGGTAGTGATGCCATTTGGGTGGTAGTTGACTGCCCGACCAAGTGTAGACCGCCCGAAACTCCGCTCCGCGTGCAAGGGTGCGAATTGTAGTTCTTAGCTACTACAGTTCGGACTCCTGTCACAGTTCTGAATCTAATCTCACAAAGTGCAATGTAAGACTGATAAATCACCAAAGAGTCCAAATCCGGCAAATCGTTTTGGAAATCCGATTTTAATCAAAAAGCGCCAAACATGGACTGCTTTGCCAGATTTCAGAATCGCCACCTAAATGTTTTGTTTTTGGGAAATTTAGGAAACCCTGACTCATGCCTAAGGCCACGTGTCCGTCATCACCAAAGTTGCCTCGGCTTGGGAACTTGGGTACGAGAGGGGAAGGTCTTGAAATGAGCACCCCTGCTCGCCCGATCAAAGATCGGCCTCTACTAACATGATATGTTATTTTTGAAAACACATGTATTCTTATTCTGGTTATTAATCTAGAATTACTATGTGATGCGCACAACACACAAGTATAGACTAAATCACTCAAGTTTGAACAAAACATCTCAAGTTTGTTTTTCAAAAATGGTTTGAAGTTGCTACTCACAAGTAGGCTAAAGCGCGGATTTGCCACCTCAAGTGGGCTTAAAACTCACATTTCAATGAATTGTTCCAATTCAAGCAATGAAGCCTTCATCCACAGGCATTCATGCAGTTATATCAAATAAGCACATAGCCTCATGGCAAGCATGCCGTCATGGCAACACTCACACTCATGCAAGGATGCTAAAGCATAAACACTTACGGTGTACTTCGAGCCAAAACAGAAGCTAGTTAGTAATCAATGCATGATCCTAGCTATGTCAAGATACCTAATTGTAGACACCCCATTTTTGACTGCCCTTAAGACTTGGGCGCGACTAATGGTTTGCTCTGTGTTGGAAGGTGTGTAGGGCGCAGGTTCAGTTTCTTCGGCAAGGAGAGAGGCGAATCTCAACTTCACACCCCATTTTGAACCAAAATTATTTTGGATGGTTTTGAGACCTTAAAACCCTCTCTTTCAAAACATTTTTGAAATAAAATTCCCACGATGTTCCGACGCTCGCATTTCGGTAAATGGTGCGCTTTTCGATAAACCGAGCAAGGACAAAGTGGAGATGAATGAAAGAGAGATGAAATCTTTGAAAAATCTTTCAAAACACCTTACTTCGGGGTTTGAAGTTGAAGAGAAGAGGAGAAGAGGGGAGAACACAAGTTGGAGAAGAGGTTCGGCATGAATCCGGGTAGAAGAGAGTCGAGCAGTCCTCGCTAAATCAAGTTCATCTATCTATACACTTGGAGTTAAGCTATGAGGCCATAACCATTGGAAAGAAGACTTTTGGGGCTTCATTTTGCACTCAAGAATCTCTCAAAACCAAGTCCGGGTGGAGGAGGTGTGATTGGTTGAAGTTGGGCATCATCCCGGTTGGATCGAGTCTGCGCGGCTTCACCAAAAAGGGCATAACTTTTTCCACAGAAGAAATTTTAATGAAAGGTTCGCGCCATTGGAAAGCTAACTTCCGGGGCTCCAATCTAGATACCCACCGGCACTTTTTTGACCTCATCGGCCACCCATCGGCACTCTATTTATCCGACCGGCCAGTATAAATTGCAGGTCGGAAATATATTGTGCCGACCGGTAATTTATTTGGCCGATGATCCTTTTTCTTGGCCGGTTTGACCCTTTTGACTCTTGCAGGCATGGTGCATGCCAGCTGTGCCAGCTGGAGTGCACAGACCCGACCCCCCATGCACATGTGTGGTTGTTTTGCACCTTTCCACCCTTTTGGCCCCTTTTTCCTTCTAGAAGATTGACCCTTTGGCCAAGCTTCTTGGGGAAGCTTGGCCAGCTGTCTTAGCTTCTCCTAGAAGCCTTGGACCATTTGCACCCTTTGCCCCTTTTCATTTAGCTTCCTTGGGAAGTTTAGAGCCTTTTCTTTGTCTATATAAGAGTTCTTCTTCTCCATTGCTTAGGGTTGGATTTTTTTGGAGCAAAAAACCAGATATAGACATACATATCTGATATATACACCTCTATCCCTCCATCTCTCACTATACCTCTTCCATTCAACCATCAAACACCCTTGTTCTTGGGCCTTTTCTTCATCAACCCATAGCACAATACCTCCAACATCCATTCCAGGAGCTTAAGGCTGTTCTTCAGAGCTTAGGAGCACCTAAACTTGGTCCAAGAGGTGCTGGTTTGCTGGTCTTCAAATGTGAGTCCTCCTCTTCCCTTTTCTAGTCTTTTCTTGCTTCATATCTAAGCCATAGTTTCTTGCACTTTTGGGCTCCGACCCAAACTGTAAATCATCATATTTTGAGGTCCTCTTCATGTTTGATTGAGGACCTCTTACTTTTTGAGGACAGCAGCTAGCACTTCCTTCATTAGCCCTCTTATGCCATTTTCTTGCATAGTATATTTGGCTTGTGTATAATCTGTTTTGGAGCATGATGTAAACTGAAAATAGGCTTATTTTGAGCCCTTCTTCAACATTGAAGAAGGGATCAACACTGTTTGGAACCTCCATGCATGACTTGCCATTGTACCCCTCTTAGGTCCCCTTTTTTTTGCATGATTTGTTAGGCTGTTGAGCCTCCGTTTTTGGACCTTGGTCCGAACTGAAAAGGGGCTTATTTTGACCCTATATTCATGTTTCATTAAGGGTCAATTGCTGTTTGGGACATCCTTCTTATACTTCATGTTATAGCCCTCTTGTGGCCTCAATTTTGCATGGCATTTTGAGCATATTTCTACACTGTTTTGGGCTTGATCATATACTATAAACAGCCATATTTTGGGCCCCTATTCAACATTTTTGAAGGGCCCTAACCTGTTTGGGGCCTCCATGTATCAGTTGCCTCTTTGCCCCTCTTGTGGCCCATTTCTTGCATAGCATTTTGGCCATACTTGTATCTGTTTTTAGGGCTTGTCATAAACTGTGAAATAACATATTTTTGGCCCCTCTTCAACATTGTAAAAGGGGCCACCTGTTTTTGAGACCAGCAGCTGTGACTTGCCTCATTACCCCTCTTGCGGAGCCATTTTTGCATGCTAATTTTACCCTATCTATGCTCACTGTTTGGTCATGATTTAAACTGTAAACATGCTTTTTTTGGGGCTGCCTAGCTTCTTTCTTCATGCTTCATGTTCAAATTATGCATGTTTGATATAGCCACAAGTCATTTCATGTGCTTAATATCGCATTTCGGGACCATTTCCTTGCATCGGGTGTCATGTTTGCGTATTTCGGGGCTGTTTTGCATCACTTTTAGCTACTGAAATTTGCATTGTTTGCATACCATGATCCATGCTTTGCCATGCCTTGTTAGGGTGGCATTCGTGCCTTAGGTTTGGTCCTCGATTTGCGTGCACGCGTGCACGCATTTCGAGTGTCTCATTTTCATTTAATGGCCGCTGATTTTGGCATGCTTGCGAGCTATGTTAGTTTAAGTCCATCGTTGCATGTTGTTGCATGCCATGTTTGTTTACATGTTTAGGTTGCGCGCCTAGCATACATTGCTCATTTGCATGTTCATGTTGCATACTTAGCCGCCATGCCTAGGTTGCATTCCATTGAGCATGCATCCCTCGCCTCTTGACCAATCATGATAGGGGTTGGGGCCCTTTGATTTGTTTTGTGCTTGCATTTCATTTGATATCAAAGTTGCTAACTTGGCTTTCAGGCCATCATGCATTGAAATGCGTGATTGATGGCCCGAGGGTCGAGGGCCATGCTCCCTTGAGTCTAACACATGATAGGGAGTGTGTCCACGCACACATTTGCTTGAAATTTCATGCCATGCACTGTCTGTCCCCTGTTGCTGTCAAAACTGTCTTCTGCAGGAAGTTTATGCCGACCGGCAACATTCAGTGCCGACCGGCCATTTATTTAGTGCCGATAGCCTTATCTCCAGCCGATGGATATTGTACACGGCCGGTGGATATTCTATTCAGCCGATGGTGTTCTAAAGCGTGCAGGGAACCAGTTCCAGAACTTTGGCATTTTTAAGAGAAGCAGGGTAGTAAAAACAGAGGCAACAGTGACATGGTGCGGGTTTCCGGGCAAGGCGGGCTCAAGCATGCATCATTCACGCATCCCGAGGCGGGCGGCTGTGGCCACCTTTCCTTTTTGCATTTATTTGTTAAATAATTAGAAATTTTGTAATAATTATTTATTTATTATTCGGACTGTAATATTTATTCGGTCCCTTCGAGCGAGGGCGCAATTGTAATAAGTGTGCGTGAGTGGTGTGTATGTCTTCCAACCCCACGTCTTTCTTCCCTTTTATTTACCTGCTTATGATGGTAGATTAGGGCACATTTAAATTAGCATAACAGTATGATAGCATGTTTGCATTCATTCATCTGTTTTGCATGCGCCGGGCTCGGCACATCATACAAACTGCATTGTATTTCAATTCCAAATTGAATACGTGTTATTTGTAGCATTCTACATGCCATGCTTAAGATAGCCGAGCCTGTCTAGATTGCATCTTTGCATGTGTTGCATTAGCCATTTTCAAACATGAACTAGGATCATGCATGTGATTACTAACTAGTTTCTGTTTTGGCTTGGAGTACTAGGTGAGCTTTTTATGCTTTAGCATATCACATGCGTGTGAATGTTGTCATAATAGCATGATTACCATGAGGCTAGCTGCTTATGTGATATAACTGCTTGAATGCCTGTGGATGGAGGTTGAATTACTTGAATTGGAATAATGCATTAAAACTGTAAGTTTTAAGCCCACTAGATAGTGGCGAAACCGTATTTTCTAAAGCCCACTTGAGGGTGGCAAAACCTGCATTTTAGTCCACTTGCGAGTAGCAAACCATTTTCAAAACAAACATGTAATGTTTTATTCCAATTTAGGTGATTTGGTCTATACTTGTTTGCTGTGCGCATAACATAGTAATTCTAGGCTAATAACCGGAATAAGAACACATAAAGTTTTCAAAATAGGATATCATGGTTAGTAGAGGCCGGTCTTCGGACCGGGCGAGAGGGGGTGCTCATAGCTGACCTTCCCCAATCGTACCCAAGTTCCCGAGCCGAGGCAACTTTGGTGATGACGGACACGTGGCCTTTGGCACCGAGTCAGGGTTTCCTAAATTCCCCCATTAAAAAAACTATTTAGGTGGCGACTCTGTATCTGGCAAAGCAGTCCATGTTTGACACTTCTTTTCAAAATCTGTTTTTCTCAAAACGATTTGCCAGAGTTGGACTCTTTGGTTCAGATTAAGAACCGCAACAAACAAAAATTGAGTCCGAACTGTAGCGAGGTCCCTCGCGGGCTCGTCTACAGTTTCTGGCGACTCTGCTGGGGATTTTAGAGAGCTTGACTCGAACTCGTGATATCCTTTTTTGACTACACTTATGTGTTTCTTTGCATTGCATGTGCGTTGGTGCGCCTAGGACACCGTGTTGGCCATCTGCTATTCCTGAGCGGTTTGTCGGAGGCTTGACTTTGTCAAAGCATGCCATAAGGCTGACCGGTTGCGGGCTCTGCCAGTATGGGAACACAAACCCCGATTTTACCGGGGCAACCTTTTTGACCATTCGACCTAGTGCATATCGAAATCCATAGTGACCATTCCAAACTAGGACAGGTTGCTTACCTGATATAGGTCGTTTGAAACCGCTGCGTGCGTAGTGAAACCCTAGCTCCTGACAAAATAGGACAGGGAAACCCTACCCCAACATAGGGGTGTTTTGGCTCTCTTTACTTGCTATGTGCTTTTAGAGTGTATCTCTACAGGAAATGCATACACCAATTTGCGGGCCTGGATATCCGGCCTACGGGCACCAGTATCAGTATTTTAAGAAACAGTTATATCTGCGGGTATCAGATTCAGATTTGGGGCAGTGGTTTCGGGAAACAGTGATCAGTAATAGAATACAGTCGTTCAGCTTTGCTCGTATCAGTTCCAGTGAAGTTGAGCTGAGATGCTGTCTGTTTTCTCTTTTGCTAGGTAGTCTTGGAACTATAGTTTCAGAAAGCTCCAATATCCCCCGGGTACATTGGACTCGTGTTGATAGACTTTGTCGGGTCAGAGATTCAGTTTGCCAAAGGCAGAGTAAAAAGGGCTAGTCAGGCACGGGTCACCGGTTCAGCAGTTACCAGATCAGTAACCCTTATCCACCCCACCAGTGAACAGTCAGGCTGAGGCCTCAGTTTTTTTTTTTATCACAGAGATAGATATACCCGTCAGTCAGATGGATCAACAGAATACGTCAGGGGTGGAGGCAATGATGCGTCAGATGCAGGAAACTATGAAACTCATGCAGCAAGACGCTGTCCGCCAAGCGGAATTCTCCAAGCAGCAGGCTGCAATCATGGCTCAGCAGGCTGAGCTCATCACCAGGCTACAACAGCAAAGCGGCGCGTCTGCTTCACAACAAGTTCCTTCCCCACCAGGAGCTCCAGCACCTGGGGAGACACCAAACGTCCAAAATGTCCAAGAGGATACAGACTTTCCAACGAGGCCAGCTCCGCCCCCGATTCTACTGCAACTATCTAAGGCACCCACACCTGTCAATGTGCCGGACTCTCCCTTCGAGTTCGAATCGGACCCCACAGCGCTGAAGCTGAGTAAGCTGGAAAAGATGTTTAAGAAATCCCAAGGAGTCAAGTCCATTCCCGACATTGAGGATGGGTATACGGACGCAGCTGTGACACTGCCAGATCGGTTCAAGATGCCACAAATCGACCGATTTGATGGGTCCGGGGAACCCATGGTGCACCTGAGGCTGTTTTCAGATATCTTAAGGCCGATGGGCCTCACCAGACTACAGAAGCTGTCTCTGTTTGGCCGAACCTTGTCAGGTGTGGTGGCCATCTGGTACGCAAAACTGGAAGACGATGTTAAGAGGAATTGGGATGAGATGGTTGAGGCTTTCGTCGATCAATACTCCTACAATACACAAATTGAGATTACAACCCGTGATCTCGAGACGACTAGGCAGGAGCCGAAGGAAAGTTTCTCCGATTTTGTAACTCGGTGGAGGGCCAAGGCCTCAATGATGACCATTAGGCCAACGGACAAGGATCAAATACGGATGGTTGTGCGCAACCTCCAACCCAAGCTCATGCAGAAAATGATTGTTCTCCCATTCCCTACCTTTTCAGATCTACATGAGATAGGAGTACAAATCGAGGACGCTATAAAGCAAGGCCTTATTGACCAGGAAAAGGAGCAGCCCAGGAGGGCATTTACCCGCAGTTCGAATGCGACCACCAGTGGTGATGCAGCTGCAAGATCATCTGAAGTGGGCATGGTCACCAACACCACATCACAAAAAGCTACCCCATTCACCGGTGCGTCCGGAAGTAGCTCACAGAAAACCAAATATCCACCTCGAGTCAAGAGGGTTTTCACCCCACTTTATATGCCTTTGTCAAAGGCTCTAGAGGTCTTAATCCGGAAAGGACATTTGAAACCATTGGAACAACAGCCTTTACCTGATCCTCTCCCTCCAAAGCATGACAGGACTAAGTACTGTGCCTACCATCAACAAACTGGTCATGAGACCGATTGCTGCTTTCGTCTGCGCCATGATGTACAAGATTTGTTTGACAACAAGGTCATCGTCGCACCAACTCAGCAAAGTCTATCGGCACTTGATCAGTGAACTTGTGGGGGATAATGTGATGTGATCGGGAGATGAACCACCTGCGGATGGCGCTCGATTTACTCCAGATGTGGCGTTTGGCACGCACTGTTTTGAGCATTTGTAAATGCTAGTTTTGTAGTTTCTGACTTGGGTGTTGAAGTCAGTTCTGTAGTTTTGTTTTGAGTCTATCTTTGCCTTGTTGTATCGAGTCAGTCCTGTTGTACAAAGGTCGGGTGATTCCGGGGGTGTTACCTCGGGCATCACCCTTTTGTTTTGCGTTTGTCTTTTCATTTTGTTTTGAGTCTGTTTCTGCCTGGAGCCAGTTACACCAACAGATTTGAATGAACAGCAGTGATTTTTCACATTCTTGTGTTCGCTTCTGACTTGTGCTAGTTGTACCAGAAGTTCTGAATGAGATGACAGTATTTGACTAAGAACTCTGTCTTTTCTGTGCCTTGAAGTCATTGTAATGACCTGAGTTTTTCAAAACTTTTTGAACATTACGGTGAAAACGAAGAGGAGGGAATTCCTCGGGGTTTTTAAAAATTTGATCAATTGAGAGAAAGAGAGATATGCTAAACCCTTAATGAATGAAATCATGCTTGTTAGTGTGAGTACTGAGAAGGACCCTAGCTTTGATCCAGATTGGTCCTACATTGTCTTCAGCGCGAGCGACTTGTCGCTTTCTTAAAAAACTTTCAAAAAAATGTTTTGCGCGGTCCTGCAAAGACCTGTGTGGAATCACTCTTGAGATTGCGCAGCTTAGGATCGCTCTCAGCCTTGAGACTCAACCCCTTTGCTTTCAAACCTTGAACTTTAACTCAGAATGTTCAACGGTCAACCGCAACATGAGGCCTGTGTGGCCAGATCAGAAGCAGCCTATGAACTAGGGGCGAGAATATCAGAAATGATCAAAGGAAGCTTGTGAAGCTAAATCAAAAGCCCCTCCCTAACTAGGGGCAAAGATATCAGATGTGCTCGAAGAGCCGAAGATGAGTCCTCTTGCAAATCAACAGCCACTCTCTTGGATACGGATGGCTTCAAAACCTTACAACCATTTGGCATGGACCAAGCTACACTTTTACCCTTTGAGAGGCTCGCTGGGCCGAAAACCCGAAAGGGCGACCTAGGCAAAAGTTAGAGCAAAGAAAAAAATACAAAATACAAAAAAGAAATACAAAAATACAAAAAAGCAAAAAAGCAAAAAAAGAGAAGAGAAAAATGCAAAGAAAAGAAGAAAAGAAATGAAAATGAAAAGAAAGAAGAACAAAGCTCGCAAGGTCGAAAACCTGCAATAGGCGCCTTGGCAAAAGTTAGAGCCTAAAAAGGAGAGGTTAAATACCCGAGTGTACCTTGCCCCCGAACTACGTAAGGCTTGATTCCCATCTTTGGGATACGTAGGCAACTTCATTCTGAAGTCCAGCCGTAAAACACTTCAAATTCGATTGTGTCCATGTGATGGTTTTGATCATCTTTGCCTCCTCTGTATCCGAGAGTCTGGTCGTGTTCGTCGCTCAGAGGACTGACTACAATGTGCTGCGACATCATCCAAACAAGGGGCAACTTTCCGTTGCCATTCAAAACGCCGCAGTGTCATTTCAAACAAGGGCAACTTTCCGTTGCCATGCAGCTCTTTTCGAACAAGGGGCAATTTTCCATTGCTATGGGTCCGAAGTTGTGCATCTCAAGAGTTGGTTTCGTGCTTGTTGAGCATTGGCCCTTTGCAAAGCAGTTTTTGAGAATTTTTACTGAGGTTGACTAATTCTCTCGAAAATTATTTCATTTTCCAAAACTGGACCATTTTCTTGGACCCAAAAAAGGAAAATTTTCAGTGGTCATAGCCTGACTTGCATGATTTTAAATCAGAAAATCGAACAAGCATGTTAATCTAACTCTCATGTTGGTCAAAATTGTTTTAGTAGAAAGCAAAATAAAAATGGTCAAAATGATGAACTAGGGGCACAGTTGAATCAGGCTCCCTGTCTTTTCCCCGTCGCCAGCATACTTGCCAAAAAGGGCACAACTGAAGTCAACAACAAAATGCAGAAAGCTCTCTCATCCTCCGACAAACGAGGTATCAAGCCAAGTGCGAAGCACGAACTGGAATGGATCAGGATGTTCCACTTCCTCATCTGGACAGATCTAACCACGTCCAAACTCCCTAGCAGAGCATCGTCAACCAATGTCAACTACAGATTTGCTACACACCCAGTTGTGGCGCAACCCCTCTGTGGGAAAGTTCACTGCTGTGTGCAGAAGAAAAAGAATCTAGCAGAATGCTAGGGGCAAGAGCCCGCAACTTCTTGTCTATCCACCAACCACTCTGGGGAGGGATGAAAAATGAGAGATTGAAGAATAGAGAGATGTGCGCTGAGAGAAAAAGTGAGGAAAAGGGCTTTTTCAGAAAAACAGAGCTTGAGGGCCGAGTGATGTGAGAATCACAAATGAGAAAGGATGGGAAATAATACCCGGTGAAACAGGCTCCCTGTGCACATTTGAGTCTTGTGTTTTGTTTTGTCTATCTTGATTCTTGTTTTGAGTTGTTTCGAGTGTCAATAGATGTGTTTAGGTTGTTTACCTTTTTGTTTTCCGTTGTTGAGTCGTGGTGTGCTGTGTTCAGTCGTGGCTCAATACCCAGTCGAGAGTTTATTCTCACCGTCAATTTCAAAAAAAAAAAAAAAAAAATCATCTTGTGCTCAGAGTGTTGTGCCATTCTCCACATTTGTGTAAAACAATATTTGTTCTTTCATAAAACCGCAGGGTTCAACCCAGGTCATGTGAGAACAGTAGAACCGGGACCTATCTGAAGCTATAATGGTTCCGGATTGCAAAGCAAAAGCAAAAGAGGAAAACGTCGGGTATCTGAGTTCGTTTCAACTTCAGTAAGTTTCGAGACTACATCCCGTGTGTACCTCTTCAGGCCTTGCCAATGCTCCGAAGTATGAGTGTACCTCTACCTCAAGCTCAAGATCAAGTCTACTTCAAGCCAGAATAGTGTATCAATCACACCTCATTCCCTTAGTGTATCTATCACACTCTCTTCACTTGGTGTATCAATCACACTTCTTTCATTTTGTGTATCTATCACACACATTCTCATTTCGTGTATCTATCACACACATTCTCATTTTGTGTATCTATCGCATACATTCTCATTTTGTGTATCTACCACACACATTTTCATTTAGTGTATCTATCACGCACATATTCACTTTTGTGTATCTATTATACTCTCACTCAATGTATCAATCACACTTCACTCATTTTGTGTATCTATCACACACATTTTCAGTTAGTGTATCAATCACACACCTTCTTATTTAGTGTATCAATCACACACTCCATTCAGTTAGTGTATCAATCACACACTTCATTGCATTTAGTGTATCAATCACGCACCCCATTTGCATTCAGTGTATCAATCACACACTTCATCACATTTAGTATATCCATCATACTAGTTCACTAAGTGCATCTATCACACTTCGTGTTCACATTTAGTATATCCATCATACTTGTTCACTAAGTGCATCTATCACACTTTGTGTTCACATTTAGTATATCCATCATACTTGTTCACTAAGTGCATCTATCACACTTCGTGTTCACCTTTAGTATATCAATCATACTCGTTCACTAAGTGCATCTATCACACTTCGTGTTCACATTCAGTATATCCATCATACTTGTTCACTAAGTGCATCTATCACACTTCGTGTTCACATTTAGTATATCCATCATACTTGTTCACTAAGTGCATCTATCACACTTTGTGTTCACCTTTAGTATATCCATCATACTTGTTCACTAAGTGCATCCATCACACTTCGTGTTCACATTCTGTATATCTATCATACTCTCTTCACTAAGTGCATCTATCACACTATGTGTTCACTTTTAGTATATCAATCATACTTTGTTCACTAAGTGCATCTATCACACTTCGTGTTCACATTCAGTATATCCATCATACTTATTCACTAAGTGCATCTATCACACTTCGTGTTCACATTCAGTATATCAATCATACTTTGTTCACTAAGTGCATCGATCACACTTTGTGTTTGCCTTTTGTGTATCCATCACACTTTGCTCACTTCATTCATTTAGTGTATCAATCACACTTCGTTCATATAGTGTATCTATCACACACTCGCTTTGTATCTATCACACTATGCTTGCTTTGTGTATCAATCACACGCTCGCTTTGTGAATCAATCACACACTTTCTCTTTGTGCGTCTATCACACTATGCTCATCTTGTGTATCCATCACACTTTGCTTCATACAGTGTATCCATCACACTGCGCTCACCTTGTGTATCCATCACGCTTTGCTTCATATAGTGTATCCACCACACTTGCTTCACTTTGTGTATCTACCACACACATTCGCTTAGTGTATCTATCACATATTTGCTTAATGTATCCATCACACTCGTTTTGCTTAGTGTATCTGTCGCACTTTGCTTCACTTAGTGTATCAATCACACTTTATTCGTATAAGTGTATCCATCACACTCTCTTCACTTTTGTGTATCCATCACACATGTTTATCCACTTAGTGTATCTATCACACTTCGTTCACTTTTGTGTATCTAACGCACATGTTCATGAGAATTGCATAATTCTCTTACATCCTTTCTACATGAGATGTAGTTTGGTTCATGTCTACTTGCTTGCATAGCATTCACTTAAAATGTTGCATTTATAATTGCTTCATCACAGCTCTCTTTGCATAATCATAAGTTATGCACTTGCATTCTGCATCACTTTGCATCCTGCCCCTAAACTACGCTGGTTTGATTCCTTACAAAGGGATACGTAGGCAGCCTACGGGTTCAACCAACTGCATCTATATTTTGTTTGTTTGTCCAAGTCTTCGGCCTTGTCAAAAATGGGACGTCTCTGGGCTTTGACATTCACTCACGTCATTGTTATGACTTCCGAGTTCTGTCAAAGAGGGGCAACTGTAGACACCCCATTTTTGACTGCCCTTAAGACTTGGGCGCGACTAATGCTTTGCTCTGTGTTGGAAGGTGTGCAGGGCGCAGGTTCAGTTTCTTCGGCAAGGAGAGAGGCGAATCTCAACTTCACACCCCATTTTGAACCAAAATTATTTTGGATGGTTTTGAGACCTTAAAACCCTCTCTTTCAAAACAATTTTGAAATAAAATTCCCACGATGTTCCGACGCTCGCATTTCGGTAAATGGTGTGCTTTTCGATAAACCGAGCAAGGACAAAGTGGAGATGAATGAAAGAGAGATGAAATCTTTGAAAAATCTTTCAAAACACCTTACTTCGGGGTTTGAAGTTGAAGAGAAGAGGAGAAGAGGGGAGAAAACAAGTTGGAGAAGAGGTTCGGCATGAATCCGGGTAGAAGAGAGTCGAGCAGTCCTCGCTAAATCAAGCTCATCTATCTATAAACTTGGAGTTAAGCTATGAGGCCATAACCATTGAAAAGAAGACTTTTGGGGCTTCATTTTGCACTCAAGAATCTCTCAAAACCAAGTCCGGGTGGGGGAGGTGTGATTGGTTGAAGTTGGGCATCATCCCGGTTGGATCGAGTCTGCGCGGCTTCACCAAAAAGGGCATAACTTTTTCCACAGAAGAAATTTTAATGCAAGGTTCACGCCATTGGAAAGCTAACTTCCGGGGCTTCAATCTGGACATCCACCGGCACTTTTTTGACCTCATCGGCCACCCATCGGCACTCTATTTATCCGACCGGCCAGTATAAATTGCAGGTCGAAAATATATTGTGCCGACCGGTAATTTATTTGGCCGATGATCCTTTTTCTTGGCCGGTTTGACCCTTTTGACTCTTGCAGGCATGGTGCATGCCAGCTGTGCCAGCTGGAGTGCACAGACCCGACCCCCCATGCACATGTGTGGTTGTTTTGCACCTTTCCACCCTTTTGGCCCCTTTTTCCTTCTAGAAGATTGACCCTTTGGCCAAGCTTCTTGGGGAAGCTTGGCCAGCTTTCTTAGCTTCTCCTAGAAGCCTTGGACCATTTGCACCCTTTGCCCCTTTTCATTTAGCTTCCTTGGGAAGTTTAGAGCCTTTTCTTTGTCTATATAAGAGTTCTTCTTCTCCATTGCTTAGGGTTGGATTTTTTTGGAGCAAAAAACCAGATATAGACATACATATCTGATATATACACCTATATCCCTCCATCTCTCACTATACCTCTTCCATTCAACCATCAAACACCCTTGTTCTTGGGCCTTTTCTTCATCAACCCATAGCACAATACCTCCAACATCCATTCCAGCAGCTTGAGGCTGTTCTTCAGAGCTTAGGAGCACCTAAACTTGGTCCAAGAGGTGCTGGTTTGCTGGTCTTCAAAGGTGAGTCCTCCTCTTCCCTTTTCTAGTCTTTTCTTGCTTCATATCTAAGCCATAGTTTCTTGCACTTTTGGGCTCCGACCCAAACTGTAAATCATCATATTTTGAGGTCCTCTTCATGTTTGATTGAGGACCTCTTACTTTTTGAGGACAGCAGCTAGCACTTCCTTCATTAGCCCTCTTATGCCATTTTCTTGCATAGTATATTTGGCTTGTGTATAATCTGTTTTGGAGCATGATGTAAACTGAAAATAGGCTTATTTTGAGTCCTTCTTCAACATTGAAGAAGGGATCAACACTGTTTGGAACCTCCATGCATGACTTGCCATTGTACCCCTCTTAGGTCCCCTTTTTTTTTGCATGATTTGTTAGGCTGTTGAGCCTCCGTTTTTGGACCTTGGTCCGAACTTAAAAGGGGCTTATTTTAACCCTATCTTCATGTTTCATTAAGGGTCAATTGCTGTTTGGGACATCCTTCTTATACTTCATGTTATAGCCCTCCTATGGCCTCAATTTTGCATGGCATTTTGAGCATATTTCTACACTGTTTTGGGCTTGATCATCTACTATAAACAGCCATATTTTGGGCCCCTCTTCAACATTTTTGAAGGGCCCTAACCTGTTTGGGGCCTCCATGTATCAGTTGCCTCTTTGCCCCTCTTGTGGCCCATTTCTTGCATAGCATTTTGGCCATACTTGTATCTGTTTTTAGGGCTTGTCATAAACTGTGAAATATCATATTTTTGGCCCCTCTTCAACATTGTAAAAGGGGCCACCTATTTTGAGACCAGCAGCTGTGACTTGCCTCATTACCCCTCTTGCGGAGCCATTTTTGCATGCTAATTTTACCCTATCTATGCTCACTGTTTGGTCATGATTTAAACTGTAAACATGCTTTTTTGGGGCTGCCTAGCTTCTTTCTTCATGCTTCATGTTCAAATTATGCATGTTTGATATAGCCACAAGTCATTTCATGTGCTTAATATCGCATTTTGGGACCATTTCCTTGCATCGGGTGTCATGTTTGCGTATTTCGGGGCTGTTTTGCATCACTTTTAGCTACTGAAATTTGCATTGTTTGCATACCATGATCCATGCTTTGCCATGCCTTGTTAGGGTGGCATTCGTGCCTTAGGTTTGGTCCTCGATTTGCGTGCACGCGTGCACGCATTTCGAGTGTCTCATTTTCATTTAATGGCCGCTGATTTTGGCATGCTTGCGAGCTATGTTAGTTTAAGTCCATCGTTGCATGTTGTTGCATGCCATGTTTGTTTACATGTTTAGGTTGCGCGCCTAGCATACATTGCTCATTTGCATGTTCATGTTGCATACTTAGCCGCCATGCCTAGGTTGCATTCCATTGAGCATGCATCCCTCGCCTCTTGACCAATCATGATAGGGGTTGGGGCCCTTTGATTTGTTTTGTGCTTGCATTTCATTTGATATCAAAGTTGCTAACTTGGCTTTCGGGCCATCATGCATTGAAATGCGTGATTGATGGCCCGAGGGTCGAGGGCCATGCTCCCTTGAGTCTAACACATGATAGGGAGTGTGTCCACGCACACATTTGCTTGAAATTTCATGCCATGCACTGTCTGTCCCCTGTTGCTGTCAAAACTGTCTTCTGCAGGAAGTTTATGCCGACCGGCAACATTCAGTGCCGACCGGCCATTTATTTAGTGCCGATAGCCTTATCTCCAGCCGATGGATATTGTACACGGCCGGTGGATATTCTATTCAGCCGATGGTGTTCTAAAGCGTGCAGGGAACCAGTTCCAGAACTTTGGCATTTTTAAGAGAAGCAGGGTAGTAAAAACAGAGGCAACAGTGACATGGTGCGGGTTTCCGGGCAAGGCGGGCTCAAGCATGCATCATTCACGCATCCCGAGGCGGGCGGCTGTGGCCACCTTTCCTTTTTGCATTTATTTGTTAAATAATTAGAAATTTTGTAATAATTTATTTATTTATTATTCGGACTGTAATATTTATTCGGTCCCTTCGAGCGAGGGCGCAATTGTAATAAGTGTGCGTGAGTGGTGTGTATGTCTTCCAACCCCACGTCTTTCTTCCCTTTTATTTACCTGCTTATGATGGTAGATTAGGGCACATTTAAATTAGCATAACAGTATGATAGCATGTTTGCATTCATTCATCTGTTTTGCATGCGCCGAGCTCGGCACATCATACAAACTGCATTGTATTTCAATTCCAAATTGAATACGTGTTATTTGTAGCATTCTACATGCCATGCTTAAGATAGCCGAGCCTGTCTAGATTGCATCTTTGCATGTGTTGCATTAGCCATTTTCAAACATGAACTAGGATCATGCATGTGATTACTAACTAGTTTCTGTTTTGGCTTGGAGTACTAGGTGAGCTTTTTATGCTTTAGCATATCACATGCGTGTGAATGTTGTCATAATAGCATGATTACCATGAGGCTAGCTGCTTATGTGATATAACTGCTTGAATGCCTGTGGATGGAGGTTGAATTACTTGAATTGGAATAATGCATTAAAACTGTAAGTTTTAAGCCCACTAGATAGTGGCGAAACCGTATTTTCTAAAGCCCACTTGAGGGTGGCAAAACCTGCATTTTAGTCCACTTGCGAGTAGCAAACCATTTTCAAAACAAACATGTAATGTTTTATTCCAATTTAGGTGATTTGGTCTATACTTGTTTGCTGTGCGCATAACATAGTAATTCTAGGCTAATAACCGGAATAAGAACACATAAAGTTTTCAAAATAGGATATCATGGTTAGTAGAGGCCGGTCTTCGGACCGGGCGAGAGGGGGTGCTCATAGCTGACCTTCCCCAATCGTACCCAAGTTCCCGAGCCGAGGCAACTTTGGTGATGACGGACACGTGGCCTTTGGCACCGAGTCAGGGTTTCCTAAATTCCCCCATTAAAAAAATATTTAGGTGGCGACTCTGTATCTGGCAAAGCAGTCCATGTTTGACACTTCTTTTCAAAATCTGTTTTTCTCAAAACGATTTGCCAGAGTTGGACTCTTTGGTTCAGATTAAGAACCGCAACAAACAAAAATCGAGTCCGAACTGTAGCGAGGTCCCTCACGGGCTCGTCTACACTAATGCAACACATGCAAAATGCAGCTAAATAGGCTTGGCTATTCTAAGATGACGTATGAATGCAACACTTGGTAACATGCTTTAAAACACGTATTCAAGTAGGTGTACTGAAATACAATGTAGTTTGAATGATGCGCCGAGCCCGTGCATGCAAGACAAATGAATGATGCACGCATGCAAAGCATAAGGTATGCTAATCGAAATATGCCCTAATCTAACCACCGAAAGTGGGTAAATAAAAGGGAGAAAGACTTGGGGTTAGAAGACATGCATCACACATACGCACGCTTATTACAACATTGCCCTCTCGACGGAGGGTCCGAATGAATTTAGCTAACTAGCTACGCTAAGCTAAGTTACTTATTACAAACCAAAATGAATTGAAAAACCAGCTAATCTAAGTTAATTAAATATTACAACACAAATTAAATTAATTAATTACAAAACATGTAATCAACTACAACTAGCTAGTAAAGTGGTAAAATGGCCTCGTGGGTGAGGGAGGCATGCATGCTCAGTCGCGTCCTTCTGAAAATCCACCGCCTTGCCTCTAGATGCCTCTGTTTGCACACTGTTGGACCTCCGAAAATTATGCCAAGTTCCAAAATGCTTATTGACCCACCTTAGGAACATGCTGAGGGATGGTCGGCCACGAGGGATGGCCATCGGCCAGTACTAGTGGCCAGTCGGCAGCCTTGGTGGCCGGTCGGCTGGCTTTGATGGCTGGTCGGCCACTGCTTCCTGCAATTTCTCCTTTTGCTGCAACAGAGCACAAACAGAGGCATGGCAGTGTATTTGCAAGGGAATGGTGTGTGTAACTACACTCCTTGTCATGTCTCAAGCTCAAAGGAGTGTAGTGCTCGGCTCTCAAGCCACCAATCGCGCATCTCGATGCATGATGGCCAAAGAGTCAAGCTTGCACAATATCGATGAATGCACAAATAACACATAGGACTCGAGAGGCCTCCACCCTATCATGCACAATCAAGGGGGACGGCGACAAAGAAATGAGGCACATTTCATCACTTCAAGTATGAAACGCCCATCATTTCTCGTGTTTGGATTAACGTCCAATCCAAACACATGCAATGCAATGCAAACATGTTATCTTGACATGTTTTACTTCAATTCATTTTGTTTACACATTTTAACATTACCAATCCATTCATTAATCCACTTGTCCAAATATAAGAGTCCTCTAATGAAAGAGAGGTCTATCAAAGAGAATGGTTTAAGGCATGTGAGAGACCAATGCCTTTGACTAGGAGTAACCCTCAAAAGAGGGTTGAAGCCATTTAAGCATAGGCCTCAATCCTAAGCATTAAACACAACCTCAAGACTAACCAATCCTCAAAACAAATCAAAAATGAAGAAATGAGGGAGATGACAGATTTTTCAGTGCTAAAGTGGCATGATAAACAAGACACTAACATGCAAACACTTCAAGTACAACATGCTAGAAGGCTTAAACATTGAAACTAGTGAAGGACACAACACTAGAACCATCCAATACAATGCCCAATGGACTAAACTAGCCCTAAACAGACCTCATGCATGCCAAAACAGTGGCCAAAATGAGCTGAGATGATAGCATGAAAGGCAAGAAAATGATGCTCATGCAATGGCTCACAAACAAGGCATAAAGGTGCAACTCTCAAGAGCACTTAAAGAGTGAAAAACATGGAAGTGTGACAACACTATATGCTCTGAAATAACATACCAAATGATGCCAAGACATGCAAATACCTCAAGCCAAGCATGCGAGATACCTCAAAACTCAAAGCTAGTCAAGGTTATTGCACTACAAGCATGCATAACAAGCATCATACGACCAAGAAGGCTCAAAACAGAGCTAAAGCATGCCAAAATATGAACAAAAACAAGCTGGAGTATAGCCAAAATGAGACAGAATAATAGGCTAAAGAGACAAGCATACAAGGCTAGCTAGCAAGGATAACACTACAAGTGTATAAAGCATGCAAGAGGTGAGCAAGGCAGCCCAAAATAGAGTTATGGCAGGTCTGGAAAGTCACAAAAATGAGCCTAAACAAAGCCTCCAAGAAGTAGGAACACATGCTCTTTTGGAGGGCCAACAACACATGCTAACAAGACAAGAGGAGGGGGGACCACCCCCTCCTATTTAGGACCTCAAAACAGGATTTTTATCACTGAAAAACCTCTAAGTTTTAGTGGTAAAAGGGCCCAAAAATTTGGATTTGAAGGTGGTGAGAAGTTGCACAAAAGGCCTCACAAGCCAAGGAACAAAAAAAGAGAACAACCCCCTAGCCAAACAAGGCACAAACCAATACTTTTAGGACTGAAAAACAGAGGAAAAACAGAGGTTTTTGTAGTTCAACACCACCCCAAAAACAGCCCCAAAGTAGTTGAAAACTATGGCAAAACAATAGTGCACAAAGAGCTTAAAAGGGACAAGGGGTTACCTTTGAAGCACAGCAGCCAATCAGCCTCTTTTCTGAGACAAACAACCTTCCAACAGTCCAAAAATAGGTTCCAAGGGACCTCAGCCCAACGATATGCAACTTTTATGAAGGATGCCTAGGCAAACTAGAAGTATTTCTCTACTTCTATGCACTTCTATGCACAAAAGGGCAAGAGAGAGTGAACTATAAAGAGAGAGACAGAGATTTAGCTCTGAAAATTTTCTAGAGAGAGGATATTCTAGAGTGAGAAGCTCTCAAATTTTCTCTAAGCCTTCCAAATGTTCTAACCTTCTAATATATGAGATATAGCATTCATATATAGCAAAAGGAAAGCTTTAGGTCGAAAATATCTGAATTGGGACAGCTGGAGCAAGCTGGAAACAGCTAGAGGAGAAATATCTTCAAAAATTTTGAGTTTGTGTCAGTCTTGGCTGGCCGGCCATCTTTGGTGCCGACCTGCTACTTGTGATGGCCGATCGACCATCTCCATGGCCGACTGTGCACATTTGTGGCCGACTGCAAATTCTGCTCTGTAGGTCCAACTTCAAATGGGCATAACTCCTTCATATGAACTCCTTTTCAGGTCATTCTTGTGTCTAAAATGAAGCCCCGGAAGTAAGCTTTCCAATGGTGGTAGCCTTAACTAAAAATTCCAAGTGTGCTAAGAGATATCTCTCTTTTAGTGAAGGCTGCTCAGTTTCAGTCCAACCGGAATGATGCCCAACTTCAACCAATCATATCTCCCCCATCTGGACTCGGCTTTAGGAGATTCTTGAGTGTAAAATGAAGCCCCAAAAGTCTTCTTTCCAACGATGGTAGCCTCATAGCTTAAATCCAAGTGTATAGATAGATAGGCTTGACTTAGCGAGGACTGCTCGTCTCTCTGTTAACGATTCATGCCCAACTTCTTCCTCAACTTGCTTTCTTCTCTCCTCTCCCCTTTTCTTCAACTCCAAACCCTTAAACAAGATGTTTTGAAAGATTTTTCAGAGATTTCAACTCTCTTTCATTCATTTCCACTTTGTCCTTGCTCGGTTTACTGAAAAGCGCGACATATGTCAAAATACGAGCCTCGGAACATCGTAGAAACTTTATTTCAAAAATATTTTGAAAGAGAGGGTTTTAAGGTCTAAAAACCATTCAAAATAGCTTTGGTCCAAAATGTAAGGTTGGGATTTGACTCTCCTCTTGCCGAAGGAATCGAATCTTTGCACTGCACAAATTTCACCACCAAGTAAGCAATTAGTGACGCCCAAGTCTTAAGGACGATCAAAAATGGGGTGTCTACAGTTGCCCCTCTTTGACAGAGCTCAGAGTCATGAAATGACGTGAGTGAATGTCAAAACCCAGGGACGGCCGATTTTTGACAAGGCCGAAGACTTGGACAAACAAACAAAATACAGATAAAGAAATGGTTGCGCCCACAGGCTGCCTGCATATCCCTTTGCAAGGAATCAAACCAGCGTAGTTTAGGGGCAGGATGCAAAATGATATGCAATATTACAAAACAATGTAATGATATACAATGCAATGTAACAATGCAAATGATATGCAATGTAATTGAATTATCAAACCACAAGTAGGGCAAAACCACACAAATATCATAAAGAGATGAAGATGCAAAATCAAACTACGTTTAACATAGAAAAGGTGCCGGAAGCCTCAAACTACAATTCTCTTTAGTAGGATAGGTGTGTGCACAGGCAGAACTATGTGTTTCGCAGAAAGAATACAAATAATTGGGTGGCATGATATAAGTGTGGAATGATTTGCTGAGGAAAGATCATGATCATACATGCTGAATACAACAAAACAAAGTACGATGTAATGGATGCAATGGATGCAATGGATAAGGCACGCGGCCAAACCACATTTCTACCTAGAAAAGGTATGGACACAAACTAGACCACGTCTAACACAGAAAAGGTGCCGACACCCTCAGACCACAATTCCCTTAGTGGAATAGACGCGTACACATAATCACAGAACCATGCTACAACGAAGGAAAGTATGGACGCATGCCAAACCAGGCTTAACATGGAAAGGATGCAATGCAGTAGATGCAATAGATGCATGCGATAGATGCTATATGCAATGCGATAGATGTTATGCAACACTTATGATAGATACGATGATACGGCTAGGAAGCGATGCTCTTGAAAGTACCTTACAGGGGCAAGCGACGATGACTCACCTTATGCTGCTGGGGATCTTCCTCTTCTGCATCTTGCATTTCCGAACCACAGGTACTACTTTTCTCCTTGACTATGGTCGCAGCTTTCCCTATTCTCCAACAGGGTGACATACTAGGTTGGTTTAGTATCTAGAATTGAGGCGCACACCCGCTACCTCAACCTATAAGGCTTCCATACAGATTTGAAGCCGGGGATACACCCCTGGGTATTTAAACCAGATTTTAGTCTTGGAAATTCCGAACCTTTGCGTTCTAGGCATCGGCCATTCGAACTCTAGTTTCCACCGTCTCAGTTGATCTCTTAGGAACTCACAACAAACACAGGCAGGTGGCTATACCAGACCACCGGAAGTCGTTCGAGCACGACAAACACCAAAGGAATTGCACCTTCAGAGGATTTAAGGTCTCTTAGACCGGAGAGTGCACAAGACAGTGCGAGTGGAGATGCAGGATTTAAGGTCTCCCAGACCAGAGAGTGCACAAGACAGTGCGATGCAAGGGTGAATGCACAAAACAGTGCTAACAAGATGCACAAAATAGTGCAATACAGGTGCACAAGTCAGTGCGAAGCAGGTTGAAATGCACAAGACAGTGCTAAACAGGTGCAAAAGACAGTGCTAAGCAGGGGTGTGCATAAGACAGTGCGATACAATGCACTAACAAATGTAGGTAAGGTGCGCAGGAAAGCGCGAGCAATGCACTAACAAGTGTAGGTAAGGTGAGCAGGAAAGCGCGAGCAATGCACTAACAAGTGCAAGTAAAATGCGCAAAACAGCGCGATGCGAGTTCAATGCAAAAGATACAAGCATTTTCTATGCAAGATGAGAGCATGTAATAAAATGCACAAGGTAGTGTGATGCGCAAGAAAGCGCGAGTGTAAACTGCACAAAACAGTGCAATGTGCAAGAAAGTGCGAGTGTGAACTGCACAAAACAGTGCGATGCGCAAGAGAGCGCGAGTGTAAACTGCACAAAATAGTGCGATGTGCAAGAAAGCGCAAGTGTAAACTGTACAAAACAGTGCGATGCGCCAGAAAGCGCGAGGGTAAACTGCACAGAACAGTGCGATGCGCAAGAAAGCGCGAGGGTAAACTTCACAAGAAAGTGCGATGCGCAAGAAAGTGCGATGAAATGCATGTTCTATGCAAGTAAGGTGCACAAAAAAGTGCGATAAAATGCATTTTTTATGCAAGTGAAGTGCATTTTCTATGCGAAAGATACGAGCATTTTCTATGCAAGTATGGAAGAGTGCATTTTCTATGCAAAAGATACGAGCATTTTCTATGCAAATATGGGGGCGTTTTCTATGCATGAAACAAGAGCATATTCTATGCAACATGGAGAGCATATTCTATGTATGAGGCAAGCATATTCTATGCAAGAATCATAAACGATGCGCAGCACGCATGCAACAGAAGCGTCTATGAAAGTGCACATTCTATGCAATAGAGGGGCATCAAATATGTACTTTGGTGCCTCCGACTTACCTCTTAGAGGACTTTACAACATGCTCAGCTCAAAAAGAACACACCCTGTTCATACTGGCAAAGGGTAACATCTGCATGTGAAAACCACGGATGCTGCTTGGACTGCCATTCTAACTTGAAGCAGGCTTAAGTTTGGGGTCGAGATACACTCATACTCTAGAGAAAGGCGAGGCCTGAGAAGATGCACCTGAAATGCAGTCTCGGATTTTGCTGGAGTTAAAACACGCTGAGATGCTCCAAATTTTCCCTCTTTTCTTTTGCTTTGTAGTCCGGAACCTATATAGCTTCAGATAGGTCCTAGTTTTACTGTTCTCACATGATCTGGGTTGAACCCTGCAGTTTTATGAAAGAACAAATCCTGTTTTGCACAAATGTGGAGAATGGCACAGCACTCTGAGCACAAAACGATTCATTTTTTGAAATAAGAAATGAGTTCTTAACCGGGTATTGAGCCTATGACTGAACACAGCACACCATGACTAACAAATGAAAACAAAGGTAAACAACCTAAACACATCTATTGACACTCAAAACGACTCAAAACAAGAATCGAGACAAACAAAAACACACACACAACACTGCAGATGTGTTCCAATGGCGAGAGACCTCTCAGTTCACGGGGAGCCCACAGCTTCTCCAGGTAATGTTTCCCACCCTTTCTCATTTGTGATCTCACATCACTCTGGCACTCAATCTCTAGTTTTCTGAAAAGGCCATTTTCTCACTTTTTCTCTCAATGCACATCTCTCTATTCTTTAATCTCTCTTCTTTTTTATCCCTCCCCTGGGTGGTTGATGGATAAACAGGAAGTTGTGGGCTCTTGCCCCTAGTATTCAACTAGATTTTTCTTCTTTCGCTCAGAGCTAGTGAGCTTCTTCCACAGAGGGGTTGTGGTGCAACCAGATGCACAGTAGATCCACAATTGACATCGGTTGACGATGACCTTGGCATAGCTTGACCGAGGTGAGTTACAACATGTCCCACCGGCCAGGCATACAATTGATTGGTCTCACACATTGCTTTTTCTACGTCCCCATTCCGGGTCAGACGCCAATTTTTGATTTGATCATCCAGATGAGGGAACCGAATATCCTGCTCCAGTTCCAGTTCGTGCTTCGCACTTAGCTTGATACCTCGCTGCTTGGAGGATGTGAGAGCTTTCTGCCCTTTTGCTGTTAGCTTCAGTTGTGCCCTTTTCTGGCAAGTACGGTGCCCTTTCTAGCAAGTATGTTGACAACGGGGAAAAGACAGAAACCTGACTCAACTGTGCCCCTAGTTCATCATTTTGACCATTTTTTGTTTTGGTTTTCTACTAAAGCAATTTTGACCAATATGAGAGTTTGATTAACATACTTGTTTAACTTTCTAATTCAAAATCATGCAAGTCAGATTGTGAGCACTGAAAATTTTCCTTTTTTGGGTCCAAGAAATGGTCCAGTTTTGGAAAAATGGAATAAATTTTCGAGAAAATTAGTCAACTTCATTAAAAATCCTCAAAATTGTTTTTACAAATGGCCACTGCTCGACCAACACAGAATTTACTCTTGAGATGCACAACCTCAGATCCAAAACAATGGAAAATTGCCCCTTGTCTAAATGGCACTGCATGGCAACGGAAAGTTGCCCCTTGTCTGTATGGTACAACAGCGCACTGTAATCAGTCCTCAAAATGACGATCACAACCGAACTCTCGGATACAGAGAAGACAAAAATGATCATACATGGACACAATTGATTTGGAAGTGTTTATGGCTGGACTTCAGAATGAAGTCGCATACGTATCCCAAAGATAGGAATCAAGCCTGACGTAGTTCCGGGTTAAGGTACACTCGGGTATTAACCTCTCATTTTGCGCTCTAACTTTTGCCAAGGCCGCCCTTCCGGGTTTTCAACCTTGCGAGCTATGTTCTTCTTTTCTTTTCAATTCTTTTCATTTCTTTCTTCTTTTCTTTTCTTTCTTTGTTTTCGTTTCATTTCTTTTTTTCATTTTCATTTTTTTTTATTTTCTTCATTTTTTTCATTTTTGTTCTTTTCTTTGCTCTAACTTTTGCTTGGGTCGCCCTTCTGGGTTTTCTGCCCAGCGAGCCTCTCAAGGGTAAAAGTGTAACTTTGTCCATGTTAATCGGTTTGAGATCTCGAAGCCATTTGAATCCAAGAGAATGGTTGTTGTTCAATGATGATGTAGGAGTCCATCCAGCCGGGTCTGAATTGCCCCCAATGTTGTAGATAGGAACTCAATTGTCCTTCAGCAGTACTTTCTTTTTTCCTCCCTTTTGGGATTTAGCATTCTTGCCGATCTTCATTAGCTTGAGAAATGTCCCAATTTTTGACTCTTCGAGCACATCTGACATTTTTTTGCCCCTAGTCCAAGGGCTGCTTCTCATCCAGCTTTGCAAGCTTTCTTTTGATTATATCTGACCTTCTTTCCCCTAGTCCAAGGGTTGCTTCAAATCTGGCCATACAAGCCTCACATTGTGGTTGACCTTTGAACATTCTGAATCCAAGTTTAAGGTTTGAAAGCAAAAGGGGTTGAGTCTCGAGGCTGAGAGCGATCCTATGCTACACAATCTCAAGAGCAATTCCATACAGGTCTTCACAGGATGCAAAATATTTTTTGAAATCTTTTAAGAAAGCGACTAGTCGCTCGCGCTGAAGACAATGTAGAACCAATCTGGATCAAGCCAGGATCCTTCTCAGTACTCACATTAACAAGCATGATCTCATTCATTAAGGGCTTAGCACGCCTCTCTTTCTCTCAATTGATCAAATTTTGCAAATCCAGAGAATTCCTTCCTCTTTGTTTTCATCACAATGTTCAAAAAGTTTTAAGAAACTTAGGTCAATGCAATGATTTAAAGGCACAGAAAAGTAGGTGAAAAGCACTGCCGTTTCATTTAGATCTTCTGGCACACCTGGCTCCAAGGCAGGAACAGACTCAAAAGAAAGAGTGTAAAAGACCAACACAAAACAAGCAAGTCATGTCCGAGGTAACACCCCCAAAATCACCCGACTCCAACACAACAGGCTGACTCAATACAACAAGACAGACTCAATTGACTCAGTACAAAAAGACTGACTCAATACAAAACAACAAGATTGACCCAATACCCAAGTCAGAAAGTACAAAACTAGCATTCGCAAATTGCTCAAAATAGTGCGTGCCATCCCCAAATCTGGAGTAAACTGAGCACCATCCGCAGGTGGTTCATCCCCCGATCATATCACATTATCCCCCAAGTTCACTGATCCGGTGCCGATAGACTTTGCAAGACTGGTGCGGCGATGACCTTGTTGTCAATCAGATCTTGTATTTCGTAGCGAAGACAGTAACAACTATCAGTGCCATGGCCGGTTTGTTGATGGAAGGCATAGTACTTGGCAGCATCATGATTGGCTGGAAGACGACCAGGGAGAGGCCGAGGCTCAAGGGGTTTGAGATGGCCTTGTCCAACGAGGATTTGGAGGGCTTTGGACAAAGCCATGTAAAGGGGGTTGAAGAACCTGTGACCTCGGGGTTGATGGCTTGAGGTTTGCGTAGTTGTGTTGGATGTACCAGCAAAAGGGTTGGCAGGTGCTAACTGGGTTTGATGATCTCTGACAGATGTAGGATTGAAGTTGAGAGGGGTATTTCTAGTCTGACATCCCTTTCCGTTGTTTGCCCCCCTTGATTCAGGATGTGCTCATCGTGAGTAGCAAAAGTGTCATCCACAGTTTCTGCAACAACTGCGAGCACTTGCTGTTTGTTTAGTCCTTCAGCTTTCAAAGCCTCAACAACCCACTGAAGGTGTTCATGGGGACCAATGCCTGCCCTTACCTTATTCTTACCACCTACCTCCACTTTGCCAAGGGATTGGCCTTCTTCCAATGCAACCCGTCCCAAGATTGGGGAGCCTTTTGGTGTGAAACTTCTAGCATGTGATGTGGTCAATGACAGAGCCAATATTCCGAAGGCCAGATCTGCCACAGTTCTCTGAAGATCTTCAATCATCCTCATCAACTCAGAAGCAGTGGGCTCACGGGTTTGAGATGATTGGGGTTCGAATGCATCCATCATGCACAATTCTGTGCTTTCTGGAATGAATACCTCAGTCTATGGTAGATGGGCTAGGGTGATGTATATGCTGGGGTTGTAGCCGGATGGCATTGTATGGATGAGGTTGAGGTAGGCAGGAGATATTTGGTCATTGGGGTCTGGAGGTGGAGCTATTGTCCTATTGTCGATGAGATTCTGGACCTCATGACGAAGGCGGTAGCAACGGTCGGTGCCATGACCGCACTGCTGATGATACACACAATATTTGGTGGGGTTATGTCTGGCAGGGAGTAGGTCAGGCAAAGGTTGAGGATCAAGGGGTTTGAGATACCCTCTTTCCATCAGGACTTTTAGTACGCTAGTCAGGCTCATATAGAGGGGGGTGAAAGTTTTGCCCTGAGCTCGGGCTGGGCCAGCTGTTTGTAGGCTTGGATTGGCAAAAGGGGCAGCTGTGGCGACTGTATTGATTCTAGTGGATTCGGGAATAGTGCTACTACCAACATTGGTACTCCCTGCAAAAACCCTCCTTATCGGTTCACTTGTTCTGGGAATGATCCCACTGTTGAATGCATTCTCGACCTGAACCCCCAATTCATGTAAACTTTTGAAAGTGAATAGTGGAGCAACTATCAACTTTTGCAACATATCATGCTCGAGGTTTCGTACCACTATCCGCACTTGATCCCTCTCAGAAGGGCGATCTGTCATCTGTGTTGCCTTTGCTCTCCACCTCGCAACAAATTCCACAAAAGGCTCTGTAGGATTCTGGTGGGTAGCTTCTAGCTCTTGAGTGGTCATTTCAACTTGGGTATTGTAAGAATACTGATCAACAAAGGCCTCAGCCAATTCTTCCCAGTTCTGCTTCATTGTATTCTCCAACTTGGCATACCAAGCGGCTGCTACACCCGACAGGGTTCTTCCATACAGAGAGAGTTTTTGCGGCTTAGTTATACCCATCGGCTTCAAAACATTCAAGAACAGTCGGATATGTACCATAGGATCTCCAGACCCGTCGAAACGGTCAATATATGGCATTTTGAATCTATCTGGGAGCCGTACGGCAACCTCGGGGTACCCATCCTCAATGTCAGGAATGGAGTTAAGGCCCTGTGCCTTTTTGAATTGCTTCTCAAGGTTAGCAATTTTTAATGAGGTCAGGTCGAGATCATTAGCATCAAGGGGATAAAGCCTCTCACTAGGCTGCACCAGGGGTCTGAGAACTCGAGCTCGAGCTCGAGCCAACCCTTTTTAGGGATCTGGACCCTGCAAATCTTTAGTTGGCGAAAGTGGGTCAAAGTTCGGCTGGGGTCCTGAGACTGGATGTGTGGCAGATGCCCCAGATAGGCGTTGCGTTTCGGCATTGGTCTTATCCTGCCTAGTGATTCCCTGGTTTAATGCTGCTATCACGGCAACAACTTCTTCCAAACCCTGTGCCATCACGGGTCTGCTGATGATGTGACTGGTGACTGTCGGATCAGTTGAACCGGTGAGCCCTGACTGGCCTTTCTTTGCCTTGCCTCAGCAAAGGAACACTGGTTGCCCTTGAACTCAATCTCTGACCTGACAAAGTCTATCAACACAAGTCCAATGTACCCGAGGGATATTGGAGCCTTCTGAAGCTATAGTTCCAGGACTACCTTGCAAAAGAGAAAACAAACAATATTTCAGTCTGATTTCACTAGAACGGACATGAGCATAGCTGAATGACTGTGCTCCCTACAGAATTCTGCCAATAAACTGATACCCTCAGGCCGATACTCAGACTTGCAACTGATACATATAACCTATAGAGATGCACTCTGACAGCACATACCAAGCAAGTAAGAGCCAAAACAGTAGGGTTTCCCTGTCCTATTTTGTCAGGAGCTAGGGTTTCACTACACATGCATGCGGTTTCAAAACAACCTACATTCGAGTAAGCAACTTGTCCTAGTTTGGAATGGTCACTATGGCTTTCGATATGCACTAGGTCGAATGGTCGAAAAGGGTGCCTCGGTAACAACCGAGGTTTGTGTTCCCATCGTAACAAAGCCTTATGGCACGCTTCTCAAAACAAGCCTCCGGCAAACCGTTCAGGAATAGTAGACGGCAAACATGGTGTCCTAGGCGCACTAATGCAAATGCAATGCAAAGAAACACATAAGTGTAAACAAACCTACATATCATGAGTTCGAGTCAAGTTCTCTAAATCCCCAGCAAAGTCGCCAGAAACTATAGACCGCCCGAAACTCCGCTCCGCGTGCGAGGGCGCGAATTGTAGTTCTTAGCTACTACAGTTTGAACTCCTGTCACAGTTCTGAATCTAATCTCACAAAGTGCAATGTAAGACTGATAAATCACCAAAGAGTCCAAATCTGGAAAATCGTTTTGGAAAATCCATTTTAATCAAAAAGCGCCAAACGTGGACTGCTTTGCCAGATTTCAAAGTTGCCACCTAAATGTTTTGTTTTTGGAAAATTTAGGAAACCTTGACTCGTGCCTAAGGCCACGTGTCCGTCATCACCAAAGTTGCCTCGGCTCGGGAACTTGGGTACGAGAGGGAAAGGTCCTGAAATGAGCACCCACACTCGCCCGATCAAAGATCGGCCTCTACTAACATGATATGTTGTTTTTGAAAACACATGTGTTCTTATTCCGGTTATTAATCTAGAATTAGTATGTGATGCGCACAACACACAAGTATAGACTAAATCACTCAAGTTGGAACAAAACATCTCATGTTTGTTTTTCGAAAATGGTTTGAAGTTGCTACTCACAAGTAGGCTAAAGCGCGGATTTGCCACCAAACAAGGTGGGCTTAAAACAACATGATTTGCCACCTCAAGTGGGCTTAAAACTCACATTTCAATGAATTGTTCCAATTCAAGCAATGAAGCCTTCATCCATAGGCATTTATGCAGTTATATCAAATAAGCACATAGCCTCATGGCAAGCATGCTGTCATGGCAACACTCACACTCATGCAAGGATGCTAAAGCATAAACACTTACAGTGTACTTCGAGCCAAAACAGAAGCTAGTTAGTAATCAATGCATGATCCTAGCTATGTTAAGATACCTAATGCAACACATGGAAAATGCAGCTAAATAGGCTCGGCTATTCTAAGATGGCATATGAATGCAACACTTGGTAACAAGCTTTGTAACACGTATTCAAGTAGGTGTACCGAAATACAATGCAGTTTGAATGATGCGCCGAGCCCGGTGCATGCAAGACAAATGAATGATGCACGTATGCAAAGCATAAGGTATGCTAATCGAAATATGCCCTAATCTAACCACCAAAAGCGGGTAAATAAAAGGGAGAAAGACGTGGGGTTGGAAGACATACATCACACACACTCACGCTAATTACAACATTGCCCTCTCGACGGAAGGTCCGAATGAATTTAGCTAACTAGCTATGCTAAGCTAAGCTACTTATTACAAACCAAAATGAATTGAATAACCCCCTAATCTAAGCTAATTAAATATTACAACACAAATTAAACTAATTAATTACAAAACATGCAATTAACTACAACTAGCTAGTAAAGCGGTAAAATGGCCTCGCGGGCGAGAGAGGCATGCATGCTCGGTCGCGTCCTTCCGGAAATCCACCGCCTTGCCTCTAGATGCCTCTGTTTGCACACTGTTGGACCTCTGAAAATTATGCCAACTTCCAAAATGCTTTCTGACCCACCTTAGGAACATGCTGAGGGATGGTCGGCCAAGAGGGATGGCCATCGGCCAGTACTGGTGGCCGGTCGACAGCCTTGGTAGCTGGTCGGCTAGCTTTGATAGCCGGTCAGCCACTGCTTCCTGCAATTTCTCCTTTTGCTACAACAGAGCACAAACAGAGGCATGGTAGTGTATTTGCAAGGAAATGTGTGTGTAACTACACTCCCTATCATGTCTCAAGCTCAAAGGAGTGTAGTGCTCGGCTCTCAAGCCATCAATCGCGCATCTCGATGCATGATGGCCAAAGAGTCAAGCTTGCACAATGTCGATGAATGCACAAATAACACATAGGACTCGAGAGGCCTCCACCCTATCATGCACAATCAAAGGGGACGGTGACAAAGAAATGAGGCACGTTTCATCACTTCAAGTATGAAACGCCCCTCGTTTCTCGTGTTTGGATTAACGTCCAATCCAAACACATGCAATGCTACGCAAACATGTTATCTTGACATGTTTTACTTCAATTCATTTTGTTTACACATTTTAACATTACTAATCCATTCATTAATCCACTTGTCCAAATATGAGAGTCCTCTAATGAAAGAGAGGTCTATCAAAGAGAATGGTTTATGGCATGGGAGAGACCAATGCCTTTGACTAGGAGTAACCCTCAAAAGAGGGTTGAAGCCATTTAAGCATAGGCCTCAATCCCAAGCATTAAACACAACCTCAAGACTAACCAATCCTCAAAACAAATCAAAAATGAAGAAATGAGGGAGATGGCAGATTTTTCAATGCTAAAAGGGCAAGATAAACAAGACTCTATTCAAGTACAATATGCTAGAAGGCTTAAACATTGAAACTAGTGAAGGATACAACACTAGAACCATGCAATACAATGCCCAATGGACTAAACCAGCCCTAAACAGACCTCATGCATGCCAAAACAGTGGCCAAAATGAGCTGAGATGATAGCATGAAAGGCAAGAAAATGATGCTCATGCAATGGCTCACAAACAAGGCATAAAGGTGCAACTCTCAAGAGCACTTAAAGAGTGAAAAACATGGAAGTGTGACAACAATATGCTCTAAAATAACATACCAAATGATGCCAAGACATGCAAATACCTCAAGCCAAGCATGCGAGATACCTCAAAACTCAAAGCTAGTCAAGGTTATTGCACTACAAGCATGCATAACAAGCATCATACGACCAAGAAGGCTCAAAACAGAGCCAAAGCATGCCAAAATATGAACAAAAACATGCTGGAGTATAGCCAAAATGAGCTGGAATAATAGGCTAAAGAGACAAGCATGCAAGGCTAGCTAGCAAGCATAACACCACAAGTGTATGAAGCATGCAAGAGGTGAGCAAGACAGCCCAAAACAGAGTTATGGCAGGTCTGGAAAGTCACAAAAATGAGCCTAAACAAAAGCCTCCAAGAAGTAGAAACACATGCTCTTTTGGAGGGCCAACAACACATGCTAACAAGACAAGAGGAGGGGGGATCACCCCCTCCTATTTAGGACCTCAAAATAGGGTTTTTATCACTGAAAAACCTCTGAGTTTTAGTGGTAAAAAGGCCCAAAAGTTGGATTTGAAGGTGGTGAGAAGTTGCACAAAAGGCCTCACATGCCAAGGAACAAAAAGGGAGAACAACCCCCTGGCCAAACAAGGTACAAACCAATACTTTTAGGACTGAAAAATAGAGGAAAAACAGAGGTTTTTGTAGTTCAACACCACCCCAAAAACAGCCCCAAAGTAGTTGAAAACTATGGCAAAACAATAGTGCACAAAGAGCTTAAAAGGGACAAGGTGTTACCTTTGAAGCACAGCAGCCAATCAGCCTCTTTTTTGAGCCAAACAACCTTCCAACAGCCCAAAAATAGGTTCCAAGGGACCTCAGCCCAATGATATGCAACTTTGATGAAGGATGCCTAGGCAAACTAGAAGTATTTCTCTACTTCTATGCACTTCTATGCACAAAAGGGCAAGAAAGAGTGAACTATAGAGAGAGAGGCAGAGATTTAGCTCTGAAAATTTTCAAGAGAGAGAGGATTCTAGAGTGAGAAGCTCTCAAATTTTCTCTAAGCCTTCAAAATGCTCTAACCTTCTAATATATGAGATATAGCATTCATATATAGCAAAAGGAAAGCTTTAGGTCGAAAATATTTGAATTGGGACAGCTGGAGCAAGCTGGAAACAACTAGAGGAGAAATATCCTCAAAAATTCTGAGTTTGTGTCACTCTTGGCCAGCCGACCATCTTTGGTGCCGACCTGCTACTTGTGATGGCCGATCGGCCATCTCCATGGCCGACTGTGCACATTTGTGGCCGACTGCAAATTCTGCTCTGTAGGTCCAACTTCAAATGGGCATAACTCCTTCATATGAACTCCTTTTCAAAGCATTCTTGTGTCTAAAATGAAGCCCCGGAAGTAAGCTTTCCAATGGTGGCATCCTTACCTCAAAATTCCAAGTTTTCTAAGAGATATCCCTCTTTTAGTAAAGACTGCTCAGTTTCGGTCCAACCATAATGATGCCCAACTTCAACCAATCATATCGCCCCCATCCGGACTTGGCTTTAGGAGATTCTTGAGTGTAAAATGAAGCCCCAGAAGTCTTCTTTCCAACAGTGGTGACTTCATAGCTTTAATCCAAGTGTATAAATAGATAGGCTTGACTTAGCGAGGACTGCTCGTCTCTCTCTTAACGATTCATGCCCAACTTCTTCCTTAACTTGCTTTCTTCTCTCCTCTCCCCTTTTATTCAACTCCAAACCCTTAAACAAGATGTTTTGAAATATTTTTTAGAGATTTCAACTCTCTTTCATTCATTTCCACTTTGTCCTTGCTCGGTTTACCAAAAAGCGCGACATTTGACAAAATGCGAGCCTTGGAACATCGTAGAAACTTTATTTCAAAAATATTTTGAAAGAGAGGGTTTTAAGGTCTAAAAACCATTCAAAATAGCTTTGGTCCAAAATGTAAGGTTGGGATTTGACTCTCCTCTTTCCGAAGGAATCGAACCTTTGCATTGCAGAAGTTTCACCACCAAGTAAGCAATTAGTGATGCCTAAGTCTTAAGGAATGGTCAAAAATGGGGTGTTTATACCAAGTCGGCGCACTTTATAGCCATGCCCATGAGTGATTCGGTAGACTATCTTGCCGACCTTTACATTAGGGACATAGTGAGGTTGCACGAGGTTCCTGTAACGATTGTTTTAGATAGAGATCCACATTTCACGACTCAATTGTGGCAGAGTTTGTAGAATGCCTTGGGCACTAGACTGACTTTTAGCACAGTGTATCACCCTCAGACTGACGGGCAGCCCGAGCGTATTATTCAGATCCTTGAGGATATGCTTCGAGGTTGTGTCCTTGACTTTAACGGGTCGTGGGAGAGACACTTTCCCTTAGTGGAGTTTGCCTATAATAACAGTTTCCAATCGAGTATTGGCATGGCACCATTTGAGGCCTTGTATAGCTGACCGTGTAGATCTTTTGTGTGTTGGGCTGAGGTGAGTGATGCACCTTTGTTGGGCCCAGAGTTAGTTCAGGAAACGACGGAGAAGGTAGCACTTATTCGTAAGAGATTGGTTATAGCTCAAAGTCGTTAGAAAAAGTTATGTCGACCGTAGGAGGAGACCCTTGTCTTTTGAGTTGGGAGGTCATGTCTTTTTGAAAATATCACCTAGACGGGGTTTGATGAGGTTTGGGAAGAGTGGGAAGTTCTCCCATCGGTTTATTAGGCCTTTTGAGATCTTTGAGCGGATCGGGGAGATAGCTTACCATTTGGCGTTACCGTCACAACTTTTCGGGGTTCATGATGTGTTTCATGTTACTATGCTTTGGAAGTATGAGCTAGATCCATTGCACATATTGGATTGGACCAACTTAGAGGTAGACGAGGATGCCTCGTATGAGGAGAGACCTGTGGGTGTCTTGTAAGGACCCGACCCTCACATATGTTTCTGGTATACTTTCAATCCCATGTTCTGTGCATTTGAATGCTTACTGTGAAATTTATGTGAAATTAAGCTTAATTAAGTGAATCTTATGAATATAGATTCATATTTGTTTGATAAGAGAAAAATCTGTTATAATTGAGATGATTAGAACAGAAATTGAAGGCCTTAGAAGCTTAATAATCTGAAATTGATTTTACATTTGAGATCAGCATGATTTTTAAGTCATAATATGATTTTATGTGAAATTTCAATTTGGAATGATTAAACTGATTGATTTTCGTCCTTATTCACATTTTAGATATATACATTCATGTTCTTCACATACTTGACTTAGAACCATTATATAGGACATCTCCTGAGAGAGGGTTAGGAAGAAGAAGAGAGCTTGAGAGGAGGAGAGTAGGAATTAAGAGAGTTTGTGAAGATTTGGCTTAAGGTATGTATGAATCACCTTCTTTCTAATCTCTTCTTGAATTTCTCTTACTTTCATGGAGTTTGGCATTAAGATCAAGCATGTGGGTGTTGTTTTTGGGCAGTATTCTTAACATTTGGTTGGTTGAAGGTAAATTGGGTTATAAAGAGGGTTTGTAACTTATCCTTTGAATTTTCATGTTAAGATTACATGTTTACACATAAATAATGTTTGTGTGATAAAGAGAATTGAATGGTGTTGTGAAATTGGAAAGAATTAATGTAATTGAGTTTGTAGTTCTTGAGTGTTGTGGCATCATACTTATAATCCATGTTATCATGATGTTAAGCTATGGTGTTGCCTTAAATTTCCCTATTTTTGTACCTTAGTATGTGCCTACCAAGCTGTGGGAGTGTTTACTTCGAACTGCACAAAAACTGGGCTAATCGCCGCACGTGCAGGAGCACAGCCGCACGTGTGGGAGTCATGGCCGCACGTGTGGGAAAACAGAGCATTTTGGACTTTGCATTCTGCTAAAAATGCACGTGCAGGACCTCACAGCCGCACGTGCAGGAACCCTTGTCGCACGTGCGGGGCTCACAGCCGCATGTGTGGCCCATGCTGAAAAGGTTGGTCTGCTCCGTTTCGCGTGTTTGACCCTCGGATATTATTAAAATAATTATTTGATACCCTTAAAGTGTTCGTAAATTCATTTGAAACGAAACGAATCCAAAACTGAGTTAAAAAGGAAAGTGAACTAATGCTTGAATTGTGTGTATGTAGGGCACATACCGGAAGCATCTGCTACTCCACCACAGCACTGTGAGTAGTAGTACTGTAATAGTACGCTTTACTTATCGCTAATATTACCGTTAGCATTCTGTTAATCTCAAATCAACTATGTTAACTTGCATGAATGATTGAGAGAATGTGTGCACTTTCGTATGACTCTGAAACTAGTCTGCTCTGATGATATCTGGGCCTATGGCCATTCTGTAAACTCTGTTAGGCCTATGGCCGTTCTGTAAACTCTATTAGGCATGTGGCCGTTCTGTAAACTCTGTTAGGCCTATGGCCGTTTTGTATATTACTGGGCTTAAAGCCACTATGTTTAAAGACTAGGCCTAAGGCCGTTCTAGAACAATTACAGGAAAAGATTAATCAGAAGTCTCTATATTTATATACAATGAAATTCGAGTTAATCATTAGATTACTTACGTATTATTATTCACTGAGCTTCTCTCACTCTGTATTTTGTCTGCTTCTGTAGGTAATCAATTTGGGGGTCAGTCTTAACCCTTGATGCTCGTCTCTCTTTTGTCAGCCTTAGGGGGTCCAAGCACTTAAATGAAGCCCGTGCATTTTTGTGGAGTTTTGCTAGGCTTTCGGCTTTTTGCTTTAATCGTCTGCCTAAAGTTGGAATGTGTATAACCCCTTTCTTCCCCAATGTTTTGTTATACGCCCAATCATGGGGCTGGGTCTGTATATATATATATGCATAACTAATTTCTCAGATGTACGTCACTATACGTTTATCTATCTGATGCAATGTTTGTGATCCTAGCATAATAGTGATAGTTCAATGGATGTAGTTTTATGTTATTGTACGTTATTAAATGCTTCCGTTCAGGCCCCATAGGTTATACATATCAGATTTGGTGTCTGTTTCTGAAATGGTCATGCCCAAACTTTTAGGGGCGGGTTTGGGGCGTGACATGTCTTGGATAGACGGGACCAAGTCTTGCGAGGCCAGCCAATCCCCTTGGTCAACATCAAAGATCTCTCTACATATATAAGAAAAGGCCACGGTATTGTTTCCCTCAGGCAAGGGCCTTGTAGCAAAGTGCTATGATATTGTTTCCCCTAGGTGAGGACCTTATAGCAAAGGGCCATGGTATTGCTACCCCCAGGCGTGGGCTACACCAAGGATGCCACAATTACTTTTCAAAAGAGACAATCATTCATTTTTATCAAAGTAGCATTTCAAAATAACATTCTTGCAGATCAAAGACATTTTAATAACACATCTTTATAAAGATACTACTCACAGTGGGCGTGACTCAAATATAACTCCTCGGATGTCCAACCTACACAAAGCACATAAACAAACACATTGAAGCACAATATCTTTCTCCTGATCCAATTGTACTTCTCTTATCTTTCTTCCTAAATAAATCGAATCCTTACTTTATTTCCTCTTCTAAATCAATTACTTAATCAATGACTTATTATTTAACCAATTAATTTATGTTGGTTCCTAGCTTATTAGTCCTTAATGAATAATAAATCATGCCTAAGAATGTTTAGGAAGAGAAAAGGATGAAAACATGATCAAGATGTAATTTTCTAAAAACATGCCAAAAAGGCTTGACTGCTCGAGCCATCACTTGGTCACTCGAGCGGACTGCACAGTCTGCAAAATATTGAGAGCTCGTAAAGTGCGCTCGAGCAGGGACTCTATCGCTCGAGCGGTCTGAAAGATTCCAGGTTTCAAAAATCAACAAAATAGATTGAAAACACATTTTCAAAACTTGAGGTCTTGCATGGCTTGATTAAAAATATGAAAACACTTCAAAAAATCTAAATATTTGATCAATTTCATATAATTTACATTAAAACTCCTTGGATTTCATAATTAAACTTAAAATGTTCATAAACTTATAATTTTCAAAACTTTGTTCTTCTTCTTTTAAAATATGAATTAAATCTTCAAAACTTTTGAAAAACTATGATGTATGTAAAACTGGAATCCAATTTCATGAAAATAATAAAAATCAAACTCAAATGATAAATTACAAAATCAATCTCTTAGAATATTGAATTTAATTTTTAACTCAAAACTTAATTCACAATCATAGTTGTTCCAAAATATGCTTAATTTGAGTAAAACTCTTAAATTACATTACATGCATAGATTAAAGATCAAAATCAAATCAATTTCTAATTGTCATTATAAAATCAAAACCTTATCTAACTTTAGGATTAATTCAATATTTCCATAAACTTGATTTTTACAAAACTTTTCATTTTCTCTTCAAAATATGAACTTGAATGGCTCAAATTCTTCAAAATCCATGATGCATACTCAAATACTTATAGAATTCACCCATGCATGTAACAATGGAACTTGATTTCATGTGAGGCTACAAATCCAAACCCAAAATAATTAATTTCCAAATTAATTTCCGTAATCATGAATCTAATTTAATTTCTTTATCTTCTTGCTAATTTCTTTGTAATTATATGAGATTGAACTCAATTACTTTTAATTTCAGCTTTTAGGTGACTTATCAACAAAATTTAAGTTTTAATTTCTTACCTAAAATCTTCAATTTGATGAATCCTTGATAAATTCTTGAACTCCTCTTCAATTCTTCACTTTCCTAGCTTTTCCTTCCTTAGTTCTTCTTCTTCTTGGATTATTGAATTGGGTTTCCAGATAAAATCTCTCTCTCTCTCTCTCTCTCTCTTATGGAATGTTATAGGCAACAAAGCTGAGAATTGACCCCAACACATATAACTCACACATACACAACTTCTCTAGATTTGTGTACACCTTTCTCTGCACACACACACAGAATTTCTCTGCACACCCACACCCACACCCACACCCACACCCACACCCATACCCACATACACTCGTAATTAAGATTAACTTAATTGAGCAACACTTAGCCTTAATTAATCTTGATTAGCACATAACTTAATTAATCATAACTAATCACAAATCCCATATAATTTAATTAATATAATTTGACTTCCATTAAGGGCCAATTAATTTTATTCATTTTTACCAATCTGAATCAAATTTTTAGTCAAATTCCCAAAAGGTTCCAACTATCAAGTTAAACTTATTTTCATCATCAATTTTGGTTTCTCAAATCACTAAGGCCTTAAATTTCAAATTAAACTCAAAATTTCTGTCAGTAATTACATATTCAAATTGCACACCTCATAAGTAAATTTAATTCATAGTAATCAAAATTCTCAATCCTCATAACTTAATTAGCTCCAATTAGGACTCAATTGATCAAATCTTAATTTTACTCAACTAAATAAAATATTTAATTAAACTCCCATGTGGTCCAATTCTCGAAGTTAAACTAATTAAACTCATCAATTTTATCTTCTTAAGCCATTTGGCCGTTCAATTTCCAATTCCAAAATAAATCCTTAATAGAATCATATACGAATAAGATTCCATAATTCTCATAAATCCCAAATTAAATCAAAATAATTACTAATTAAAATCCAAATCTCTTTAATTAATTAAATGTAAAATATTATACGTGGTGGGGTCGTCACACCATATGTCCTTATCTAGGGCCATCCAAGTCCTTGAGGCCAAAGGATATTTGGAACGTCTTGGCCCAGAGCCCTTGCAAGACCTTTCATTAGCTAGTCATGACCCCACGAAGTATTGTGCCTTCCATCAACAGGCTGACCATGAGACTGACCAGTGTGCCCATCTTCGTCATAAGATCCAAGATCTCATTGACAACCAAATTATTACACCCCCACAAGAGTTAAAAGTCACTATCAATCTAATACCCGAACACAACAAAGCCATACCTTCACCAAATACTAACTTTATACGGACAACCCTACCTTCGACCCTAGCCAATACATCATATCCACCAACCTACCCAAACCACTAGCACCTATGCCTAAAGAAATGGAAGTGGATGTCATCCGAAAAGAGTCACAAGAGGATGACTTTGATCCCATAGCAACCTTCCTTGCTCAGATAGAAAGGTTGATTGCTGAGATAAAGACTTGAAACAAATGGTGCAACTAGAGGGCTGTATAGATGATGAATGATCAGACCTCATATTTGGCAAAACAAAACTGATAGAAGAGATACATGCAATCTCCGTAATAGAGCAATAACCCTAACTCACAGAGGCATATGATCCGAGCAATTACATTGTGCCCGCTAATGAGCCAATACCAGAAGTAGTGTTACCCGAATCCCCAGACGTTAATTTCTTGGAAGTGGGTTCTATTAAAGAGAATCTTCCAAATTCTAGTGTTCTAGATCACCGTGATGACTTTGATGGGAATTAATATACAGAAAAACAAGGATGGGGAAGCGAGTTCGATGAAGAGGAAGATGACAATAAGGAGGGAGAGGAGAAAAGTGAACAATATGAGGAGGGAACTACAATCCACCTGAAGTTAGAGGAATGAAGATAGTCGATATCTACGAGTCCATTTGGAATACTTGGAAAAGGAAATTGTCAACCCTTGATTGTTGTGATAAATGGGAAATACTAGAATGGTGGGATGTTGGGGCTGAAGTCCATTATACTATGAAATTCATTACTATGAGGCGTTATAAAAAGAACAAGGAGAAAGAAACCGAGCAGAAGTGGATGAGGATTGGTTCATAGGATCCTTGTTTGATGAAGAAGGGTAAAGAAGAAAAGAGTGGGTAGAACAAGTTGATGCAGACTGATTTGGAAGCTAGCTTAAGTACTGAGACTAATCATTGTGGCTTAGAAAACTCACATTTTGAGACGATGTACAAAATAGGAGCATCGGAAGATGATGTCGCTAAGCATGTAGTGGATGCTTTGAGATGCCAACTGACAAACCGGGCTACTAAAAAATGTTTTGCTCGTTGATTTGGTAGTGAATATAATAAAACAAGTGATTCAAAAATTTAGCCTGTTGGATTTTAACGCGTCAATTTTTTCAAGTAATAAGTTGAGTCTGTTCTTTTGTTTTGATTTGTTTTCTTTTTAGTCAGAGTTAAATGTCAAAACCCCCATTTTTATTAATAGTATAGCTAGTAATTTTGGACACTTCACGGTGCCAAAAGTTGATTGCGTTAATCCCAAGATTCCTAAAACCAATGATTCTTCAAAGCTAACAATAGATATAATTGAATGGAAAAAAGGAAGATAAGCCGAACTTGAAATGAATGAGATACTATCAATAAACTTGGGTAGTGAGGGAAAATCCTTGTCTAGTCTGGATCAAATTCATGCTGTCTTTTTTTTTATTTTTCTTTTTTTTCTTTTTTTTTTTCTTTTTCTTTTAATGCGAGCGAGCGCTTAGTCTCTCTTTTAACAAGAATTCAAAAACATATTTTTGTGATATTCTATGAAGACATGCATGGAATTAATTCTGGGATTGTGTAACGCAAAACGCCTCTAGACTCTGGAACCAAGTCCATAGCAAGCGTGTCAGGAACCAATCAAACTGGGTAATTTTATATTCCCTAGTACATAGGAAGGGACATCCTCCCATCACAAATGGAAAATGGACCAAAAACAAGGATTCAACCATGCAAATGAGAGCTAATTAATAATCCAAGAAGGTCATTCAAGTCAAACGAAACCTTGATAGAAGGAAACATTTGTAGTAAATTTGAATGAGATGAAAATTTACAATTATCCTACCTATGACCTGGAGTTAGCAGCAGTGATATTTGCTTTGAAGATTTGGAGGCACTATTTGTATGGTGAGAGATTTGAAGTGTTTTCTGATCACAAGAGTTTGAAATATCTGTCTACACAGAAGGACTTGAATTTGAGGCAGAGAAGGTGGATGGAGTTCATAGAGGATTATGATTTCGAGTTGCATTATCATCCGGGGAAGGCCAACATTATGGCCGATGCCTTGAGTAGGAAATCAATTAGTAGTGTGGCTTGTATCGTCATCTGAGAATGGGAGATGTTGAGTATTCTTGGTGAGTTTGACTTGCTTCTGGGTGAGTCTGTTGAGTCTGCAACCTTATTTTCAATAGTTGCCTAACCCACACTTGTGAACTGAGTGATAGAAGCACAGAGGGGTGACCTTGAGGTAGAATCCCTCATGGAGAAGATTTCCAATAGGAAGGTAGAAAGAGGCTTGACTATGTATCCCGACCAGAGTGTGAGATACCATGACCGTTTGTTCGTGCCGGAGTCTTGTCGAGAGGAAGTACTTCGAGAGTTTCACCATTCACGCCTTGCGCCGAGGGGCACAAAGATGTATCACGACCTTAGTCGCTAGTTTTGGTGGAGGGGTATGAAGAAGGATGTAGCTCTGTTTGTGTCGAAATGCCTTACTTGTCAACAAGTGAAGGTCGAGCATCAGAGGCCAGCGGGTTTATTGCGACCCCTGCCTATAGCCGAGTGGAAGTGGGAGCATATCACGATGGATTTTGTTGTGGGTCTTCCTAAAACTCAATGGGGCAGTGATGCCATTTGGGTGGTAGTTGACCGGCTGACTACGTCGGCACATTTTATTCCTATGCGCGTAAGTGACTCAGTAGATTACCTTATCGACCTTTACATCAGGGACATAGTGAGGTTGCACGGGGTCCTTGTGACGATTGTTTCGGATAGAGATCTGCGTTTCATAGCTCGATTGTGGCAGAGCTTGCAGAGTGCCTTGGGCACCAGACTGACTTTTAGCACAGTGTATCACCCTTAGACTGACGGGCAATCCAAGCGTGCTATTCAAATCCTTGAGGATATGCTTCGAGGTTGTGTCCTTGACTTCAAGGGGTCGTAGAAGAGGCACTTGCCCTTAGTGGAGTTTGCCTATGATAATAGTTTCCAATCAAGTATTGGTATGGCACCATTTAAGGCCTTGTACAGCCGACCAGGTAGATCTCCAATGTGCTAGGCCGAGGTAGGTCATGCACATTTGTTTGGTCCAGAATTGGTTCGAGAAACGACGGTGAAAGTGGCACTTATTCGTAAGAGGTTGGTTATGGCTCAGAGTCGCCAGAAAAGTTGCGCCGACCGTAGGAGGAGACCCTTGTCTTTCGAGGTGGGAGATCATGTCTTTTTGAAAGTATTACCTAGACAAGGTTCGATGAGATCCTTGAGCAGGTCAGAGAGGTTGCTTACCATTTGGTGCTACCGCCATCGCACGTGTCGGATTGGACCGACTTAGAGGTAGATGAAGATGCCTCGTAAGAGGAGAGACCGGTGAGGGTCTTGGATACCCAAGACCAAGTTTTGCTAGGCAAGACAATTTCCTTAGTTAAGGTATTGTGGAAACACCACGAAGTTGAGAAAGCAACTTGAGAGCGTGAATTAGAAGTCTGAGAGAAATATCTGGACTTATTTGTTGGTGTTTGAATATATATTGAGATTTTGATTATGCTAATGAAATGTAAAAGCACTGTATATGTTTTAAAACACGAGAACATTGTATGTGTTAGGGGGTGTTTGAAAATATGAATCCAATATAAGCATTGCATATGTTTTGAGAATATGGAATATCGAGTGCGTTGTATCACTTTTGGAAACATTGTATATGTTGTTTAAGTTTTGGAAATATGAGTTTATTATGAGTATTGAATATGTTGGAAATATGAAATGTATATTCATAATGTGATGGGATTGAATGACCGGTAGATGGGTCATGGTGTTGGAATTGAATTATAATCATTGTGGTAATGGCTTAAAACATAGTATTGAAACTTGAATTGTAATTTCGGTAACGAAATTCCCTAAGGGGGGAGGTTATAGCGACTCCAGTTTTGACCCGACATTTTTATTCTGTTCTGGACTCGGGTTTCATGGTTTAATGTTGTTGTCCATCTCTTATTCCCCTTGTTGCTCCTTGGTTTGGTCATTTGGATTGTAGTTGTGCGTTTGGAACAGGTTGGTTGCTTGTTTTTCCAAACCTTTATTGCCTAGATTTTTGCTCCTCTGCTCGAGCGACTATTCTTGCGCTCGAGCGGGCTTTGAAATTTTTGCTCCTCCGCTCGAGCGGCCATTCTTGCGCTCGAGCGGGCTTTGCAAACTCTCATTATTTTTGCAGACCTACAAATACTAGAAGAGTGTATTCTACGCTTGAGTGGCGTTTCCTACGCTTGAGCGTCCAGTCTTGCGCTCGAGCGATGTCCTTCATCTGTAAAACTTCTGAAAGTGTGCATTCTACACTCGAGCGTCACTTCTTATGCTCGAGCAAAACATTGTGTCTAACGCTCGAGCGTCACTTTTCACGCTTGAGCAGACTGCGTGTAAAACAGTCCATTGAGATGACTTTTTTCATCACTTTTTCATTCCTCTCTCTCTTTCTAAAACTCTCCAAAACCCTAGATCTTGAGTTTCTCTCTCTAAAACTCATCTTCTCTCTTCTATTTCACCTAGATCCATTAGGTTCTTCACCCTAGTGCCTTTGAGAAAAAGGTAGAGCACGTTGTGGGCTCTTTTTTCATCTGAACAAAAGGGGGTTTCAGCGTTTTTGGAGTTTCAACCTTGCTTTGCTCGTCTTCTCTTCTTGAGGTAGGAATTTTCTACACTTTCATATGGTCTTTAGCTTAGTTATTTGTCGTTATATAATGATGGTGGGATTTCGGAGTAGTTTGAACAAACCTAGGGTTTGGATGTGAAATAAAAGAGGGGTTTTTGATGAATGGAAAATAGTTAGTTATGGAGTTTGAAAATGAGGTTGTGTTGTGTCAAAATTGTGGATTTTGGAACTTAGGTTGATATTTGAAAAATGGGAGTTTGCCCTAAACTGATTATAATATTTATTTTGTATAAATAAATGAAATTGGTGTTGTAAACATGAAATTGGGCGAATATTAAAATAGATGGTGGAGTTGAGTATGTAATGCCTCTCACCTTTTGAAGTTTTGAATAAATTATCAATCTTGAGATTGAATATCTATTTAGAAATAATTGTATTGGGCTATCGGTGGAGGATAGCTATGATTGTTGTAGAAATTGCATGAGGATTAGGTGAATTAAAACTAATCTATTGTTGATTGTGATTGAATATAACTATATTTAAATACATTGTATATGTATGATGTTTGGGAGGAGAAAGGGGATGTACTTCATTATTTGGGAGGAGATAGGGAATAGACTCAATTGAAATTAAGTTAGCCGAAGTGTGCAAGGTGAAAGTCCCGAAATCTTACGTATATATGGGTGCCGATCCCACGGATGAAATTTCCGTAAAATGGCAGATGGAAGTTTTGGTGTAGTAATTGTGTTGATTAGATAACCACTGAGTTGTAGTCTCAGTTGGGTTGTTGAAAGATAATGAAATTGGCTCATGGATTGAAATGAATTGAAGGAAAATGGAATAAGATATAAACAAGATACTTTATGATTATTAAAAATGTGAATGTTTTGTCACAGACATTGTATATGCACATTGTACTTATATCTTTGTTAAACCTCATATATTGTGTTAGATTATTCCTACAGGGCTTTAGCTCACCCTATTTGGGAAAAACCATTTTCAGGTGCTGGTGACATGCCTCCGCCAAGGCAATAGCTTTGAGGGACTTTTGGGAAGCAAGAGCATCTTTATTTTGTTTTTGTTCTTTTGTATACCCATGGGTTTTAATCGTATTGAGCTAAGCTCACTTTTGTGTAACCAAGCAATGATTTGGAAAGATGTAAGCCTATAGAGCATCTGACTACATGTTTAGTTTCATTTCTCTCAACATTGTAACACATGCTATAGATTCAGGATGAACATTGGTAAATGTATATCGCATGTGTTAACCTTTGTAAACGAACTCTAAACTATGATGGATGAATGTATCTTATTTCTGTTATTCTTCCACTTTTGAGTTGTATTTATTGTATAATTTTGAGGGCGTTATAAAGTAGTAACACATTCTTTCTAGAAATGAAAAACTTTTTTATATATATATATATTTATTGAACAAAAATTTACAAGGAAATAGGCTCCTATAGACTGTTAGATTATTAGAGTATTGTTTGCTCTAAGAATGTCACGTCCCCAACCCGCCTCCAAAGGTTAGAGAGGTAACCGGCTAGTCATCTTAGATTACCAAAGGCCTATCTTGACAAAACACAAATATTTAATAGAATAATGGGGCAACAAGCGGAATTTTTTTTTTAACAGCTAATCAGAAAATAAACCCGTCCATTGAACAATGCATAACTAACATGAAAATATTACATATATATTATGTCTACATTACCCACACAAGTAAATTAAGTACAACCATTCACAATACACAATTTGATAATGTAGACTCTGCCCAAGCGACAACTCCAAGAAGGCTATCGTAAGAATCTTCAAATGCAAACTCTACTGTTGCCCTTCGTGTTCCTCACCTACATATATATATATATATATATAGGGAAAGGGGTGAGTTAAAGCCCAGAGAATAGTAATACAATAAAATGGTAACTGAATGAACACCGATAAATTTTATTAAAACCAAGCACAAGCTCATTTTGAATGTAATATAATTTGCACATGATAATAAAATCAAACTTGCAAGCATATACATAGAGATGACATTCTCAAAGGATTTCGGAATGGAACATGGTCCACAACAAGTGGCTGAAGAGTTCAGTTAGCAAAAGATTATTGGCTTGATTCCCAATAACTAACAGATTCCAAGAAGTCATCTTAAAACTTGATACAAAAATATAGGATGTTCATTCAAAACAAACATAACATCTTAGCTTTCATAAATATATCATATGTTTGCATTTCGAATCATAATTTTTTTAAGAAATATAACTTTACTATACTACTACTACTCACAGTGGGCATGGTCCCGATAATGCTTTCTGATGGTCCGAACTACATGATGCATATACACATAAACATCGGTAACAAATTACAATTAATTGAACCTACTTTTACTTTCTAGTTAACTTAATTAAATTCCTACTTTAATTTTCTTAATCAATTAATTTATGTTGACTCTAGCTTACTTAATCCTTAATTGGACTTATTTTGTGCATTTGGATGTTTAGAGGAAGAAGAGAAAGCAAATATAAGCAAGAAGGTACAATTCAAAATTTGGCTGAAATAGGCAGTCCTCTTGAGTGAGTTCTTTCACCGCTTGAGTGGTGAACATGAGTTCACAGAAATTTGGTTTGCAAAAATAATATTGGGTTCTTCATAACTTCGCTCGAGTGGTAAACAATCCGCAGTCTGTGAAAATTCTGCTTTGAAAATCTAAAAAATTCAAGTTCCAAAAATACAATTTCAAGGATGGGTTTCATGCAAGACTTGATTAAAAACATGTAATTTTACAATATAACATGAGAACAAGACTTGTTCCCAAATCCTTTGCATCAAAACATTATTAATTTTGTAATTAATCTAAAAATCTCATGAACTTGAAATCCTCCAAAACCCTTCTTCATTTTTCTTTAAAAACTTGATATTAAAGTTCCAAAACATGTAGAAATTGTGAGGTATTTAAAGTTTGAGTTCAAATTCATGAAAAATTAATAGAAATCAAACTCAAATAATAAATTTCCAAACTCCCTTCTTTGTTCTTAAATTAATTGAATTTTCTTCCATCTTCTTAAATTAACCCTCAATTTCAAATTTATATGTTTAATCCATATATAGAAGATTATATTCGTTTGTGTACAAAGAATTTGGAGATTAATTGACTTAAAACATACTTTCCATGAAATTTTCTTGAAACCCATCTCAACTCAAAGTTTCTTCAAATCTTTATTTTTAATTCTTTATAAATCCATCTTGAATCAATTTATGTCTAGATTATTTAAACAATACTGGAAAGAGGATGAAATTTCTTACCTATAATCTTCAATTTGGTGAATCCCTTCACAAATTCTTGAGCCTCCTTCTCCTCTCTCTCTCTCTCTCTCTCTCTCTCTCTCTCTCTCTCTCTCTCTCTCTCATAAAAATGTTTTGAGCCAAATAACACACCCTCTCAAACTTTCCAAATTACTTTCAACCCTTTCAATTTCTTATGTTTAATTATTTACGATTGGTTTATTCACTAATTATATATTAGGTTCGTCAATATAACAACCCTCATTCTTGTCTTAGTCATGCCCATATGAATTTACATGATTTTGCCTTGTTAAGCTTGCATCTGCAGACTTTGATTTGTTTTGCCTAAGTAAAGGTTCTGTCTGGTTTTGTGCTATTATGTTTTGCCTAAGTGTTATACGCATGCTTTGTTCCTTGCTTTGTGAGTTGAACCTAGGCTATCTATCCTTGCTATCTCATGCCTAGGTCACACCTTTGAACATCTTACACCTAGGCCGTTGAGTGTCAACACCTAGGATCATCTTGGAACCATCTTGATTGAGCTCCACCTTCACCTTGGTATCTTGGTTGAGATGTGCATCACCTAGGCCGAGGTGTGCATCACCTAGGCCAAGATGTGTATCATCTAGGCTGAGATGTTTATCATCTAGGCATCCAATATCTTTGATTGTTGAACCTTGCAGCCTTGTTGCGCACCTTAGCCAACACCTAGCAATCCTGCTCCTTGACCTGTATAACCTAGGCCGAGGTGTAGCACATCTAGGCTGAGGTGTGGCACACCTAGGCCAAGTGCTATCCTTCCTAGTCCAGATCAGGGAGACCTTAACTTCTCCGAAGCCTATGTTTTGATCCGGAATCATTGCCTTGTTAGAGTACCCATGCCACCTTACTTGTTATACACACTTTGATCTACTCTTGTCTTTTCATTCTAGCACCTTTTGAGGAGATTTGACCAGATGATGCCACGTGTCCTAGTAGTGGGTTTAAGTCAGTTAGTAGTGAAAAACCCATATAATTTGTCATATCTTTGCCTTGTAGAGAGAGAAGCTCTAGGAGGAAGAAAAAGAAGTTTTTAGAGTGAGAACTAGATTTCCAAGCTTGATTTTCATATCTTGAACCGTTGGATTTGTGTTTTGAGGATAGATTCTTGATCTATTCTTGTTGTTATTTATGTTAATCTGATCACATTGCATGATCAAGCATGATTCATGAGCCATGCATTAATTTAAAATTTTGTTTTAGAGAGAGAAAGTGATGTTCTTGTGTTCTTGAAGAAAAACCATGTTTTGATCCAAAAGTTTGTATGAAGTTCCATGTTTTTGTGTTTGTTTCCAAGAAATCTTCAAGTATGGCTACCCGGGTCCATGTTTTTGAACTCATATCATGAAATCTTAGATTTTAAATCAAAAGTTATGATTTTAGCAATCATGTTCTTCATGCTCATGTTCTTCATGTTCATCCAGAGGAAACCCAGATTTCCAAACTTCACTAGTTCCGTAAGTGTGGTCACTGAGGCCCACCATTGTCTAGACTTCACACCTAGGCCAAACATTGCATCTCACATTGGCCTACCCAGCATGATCACTTGCACCTTAGTCTGCATGCACACCTAGGCTGACCACCGCATACCTTTGCCAGCTCCTTGTAACATCTCAGCAGACAGCCCCACACCTAGGCCAAGGAGACCATACCTCGGCCAAGAGGTGTGGAATCTTGACCAAGACCTCCTGAGTTCACCCAGCTAGGCCATTTCGGTCCAGCTCATCTATGTGCATCCATTCCAAGACCTGGTTTATACCCAGCATGCTTTTCCAAGAAGAAAAACAGTGATTTGACTCCCAGCACATGTTTTCCTTGTCTTGACTTGGTTTTTGAAAGAAATGTCGGGATCTATTTTGCTCATTTGAAGCTTGTTTTGAGAGTGCGTTGTATATACATCCTTGAGCATCTCTTCTTGTCTTCTGGTAATGCATTCGATGGACTTTGCTATGTATTTGTAGGTCTTGGATTCTTGCCTTAATTCCCTACAATCGAAGAGCAATTGTGAGTGGTATTTTTAATAAAGCTATGTTATAAAGTTTTGATGAAAGCTTTGCTTTATTTTGTAAAAGTATTTGATCAAGCATGGTTGATTATCCCCTAGCTTTTGTATCAAGTATTATGTTTGTTTTGATGACATTCTTGAAATGTCCTTAGTGCTAGGGGGCTTAAATGCAACTAGCACCCTCGTTTGAGATATCTCCCTTGCCACCAACGGCTTCAGCGGGTAGGCTCGTCTAACTGATTCTGGGTCAGTTATTCCCTTGTTTTGTCAATGAATGTCATTCCTTGGTACTATGTAAATGTTAGTAAACATCCCAAGAAGCTTTGAAAGACTTTAATTGATGGGCTCGGTTCATCCCTTGTTTTGTTACAAGTTATGATACGTATGGTTTTGGAAAAATCTCAAATATCATTCACTCAAACCTTTATTACTTATATCATTCCCTGAGTTTTCAACTCACCCTTCTCCCTTATATATATGTAGGTGATGAACAAGAAGGTGATGTCGCCTAAGCTTTATGTGGAAGATATTTTAGTTCTTGTTTTTGTAGCATCTTGAAGATTATGCTTCTTAGCTTTGTAGATCATTCGTTTTGTATATTCGAGCTTGAGAAGCCTATTGATCATGATGTAATGTGAACTTTACTTCATTTTGTATTCAAGTTGTAAGCCATGTTAATATGAATGCCATTTCACTTGATCTATGCACAACTCTTGTGGACTAAATAGAATTAAATTTATGCTTCTGCACATTTATGCCCCATATGTGTACTCTGGTTGTGTGAATCTTTGTAAGTTGATCTTTAGTAATCTCGGATTATTGGCCATCATGGCATCATTCTACTAGGGGCAGAATGGGGTCATGACAGATTGGTATTAGAGCACAAGTTCCTTAAAGTACGTTTTTCACACTTTTGGTCCTAAAGCGCATAGGATTTTCCTTAGAATGATGTTAGGATTGCATCATGTTGCTTGCTATTTGACAAGGTGTGCATTATCTCGGCATGTTTATTTATTACTTGGCCAGTTGCTTATTTGTTCATTTTGTTTTAAAGTCACATTTTGCGTACTCCTAGCATCATGAGAAGGGGAAGACCTCCAATTAGGCGAGATCATTCTGAGGGCAGGTTGGACAAATTGGAAAGGTTGGTAGAGGGTTTGACTCATGAGTTGAGGCAAGCAAGGCAACAGAACACTAGTACTACCTTTACTCAGGCCGAGCAGACAAACGGCCGAAATACAATTCCACCTCCACCTCCTCTAGTACCGCAAGGGACCCCATAGCCTGTTTTATATGGGGACGACACTTTAACTTTGATCAAAGAATTTACGAAAATGAATCTGTCAAGATTCCATGGGGGTATAGAGCCATTGAAAGCAGAAGCATGGGTTCTTGAAATGGAGAAGTTATTTGAAGTCTTTCCCTGTACCGACACCTAGAGGGTGTCATTGGTAACATTCACGCTGGACGACGATGCTCATAGGTGGTGGATAATGATCTGAGAAGGTAATTCAGGTTTGACTTGGGCTAGATTTTTGGAGTTATTTTATGACAAGCATTTTCCCCTTAGTGTCCGATATCGCAAGACTATAGAATTCCAAACTTTGACACAGGGTAACAGAACAGTAGCTGAATATGATTGTGTTTTCACCGAGTTGGCTAGGTATGCACCTCACACTATCAATACCAAATATAGAAAAGCTAGGAAGTTTGAGAGTGGGCTTGGTGAACCGATACAAGACCGGGTTAATATGCTCAACATGCCAACTTACGCCAAAGTATTGGACAAAGCCATCATGGCAAAAGATAACTTGACTAGATATCAGAGTTCAAGATAAAATCAAAGAAAGAGACAAAATTACGACAACCGCCGAGCACCGTCTGATGCCAAGAAGAAAGTGAATGTGGGCAGTTCAAGCAACTCAAATCAGGAAAGTGGCACTAGGCCGACATGTACAAGTTGCGGGAAACAACATTTTGGAGTTTGTCGTTAGGCATCTGGAGCATGTTTTGAATATGGTGAGATGGTTCATCGTGTTATGGATTGTCCCAAGACAAAGGCTAAGGATGGTAAGAAAAATGAGAGCACATCAGGTTTTGTACAAAAAAGCAACGCCGGGAAAGGACAAATGAAGCAGGGTAGAGTATTCGCATTAGTTCCAGGAGACACTCAAAACGCCGAGACTGTAGTGTCAGGTATACTTCCTGTGATGACCCCGCCACATATAATATTTTACATTTAATTAATCAAAGTGATTTGGATTTTAATTAATTATTATTTCGATTTAATTGTGGAATTGATGAACAATGTTGAGGTTGATTCGTATACAATTTTATAAAAGAGTTATTTTGGAATTAGAAATTAAAATCTTCAGTGGCTCAAGAAGGTGAAATTGATAAATTGAAATATTTTAATTTCGAGTATCAAACCATATGAGAGTTTCATTAAATATTCGATTCAATTTAGTAAAATTGAGATTTTATTAATTGGGTCCAAATTGGAGATGATCAAGTTATGAAGATTGGGAATTGAGATTATTATGAATTAAATCTATTTATGAGGTATCCAACTTGAATATGAAATTTATTGACAAGGATTTTGGGTTTGATTAGAAATTGAAGGCCTTAAAGATCTAAGAAACCAAAATTGATGATGGAAATGACTTTAATTTAATATTTGGAGCCTTTTTGAGAAACTGATTAAAAATCTAATTCAGTTGATAAATTTAATTATACTTAATTCGGCCTTAATGGAAGTCAAATTAGACTAATTAAATTATGTGGAATTTATGATTAGTTGTAATTAATTTAATTATGTGTTAATTAAGATTTATGAAGACTATGTGTTATTTAATTAAGCTAATCTTAATCATAAATCAAATTAAGGAAGAATCTAGAATTGTGAGTGTGCATTGGTGTGCAGAGATATCAGATATGTGTGTATAGGTGTTGTGTTGGCAGCTTGGATCATGTGCACATGTGTAATGTGGCTGCATCAAGAGAAGTTGTGTGTGTGTGTGTGATAGATGTGCTGGAAAATAGATTCAAAAACATAGAGAAGAGAAAGAGAGAGGCTGAAAGAGGAAGAGAGAGAGAGAGAAGAATTCAAGAATGAATAAGATTCAAAGAGGGGGAATACAAGGATGCTGGAAGCAGCCGAAAGAGAGAGAGAGTTCAACCCTAGGAAGAAGAAGAAAAGAAGAAAGTTTGTGGGATATCAAAATTCAAGCTAAAAATTATGGAAAATTTGTCATAGGGTAAGGAATTCCATCCTTTTTCTAGTATTGTTCAATTAATCTAGACAAAAATTGATTCAAGGTGGATTTTGGGATGATTAAAAATAAAGATTTGAATATCAATTATATAAATTGATAAAATTTGGGTTTTGCATGTAAAATCAAGTTAGGTTGAAGAATATGAGTTACAATTCTTAAAATTGGTTAAGTTTGAGTTTAATTTTGAGAATTATTCTTGAATTAAGTCCCATAAATTACATCCAACAAAATTTATTTGAAGATTTGATCCATGCAATAGAGTTAGGTTCAAATTCATGAAAATTAATTTCTAGATTAATCACTTTGGGTTTGAATTTAGTTGTCTTAACATGAAATTGAATTTCAATTGTACATGCATCATGAATTTTTCAAGAGTTTTGAAAGTTCAATTCATGTTTTAAAATTTGTGGGTTTGAAATTAGGTCAATATCGAGAAAATGAATTAAATCTAAATTTGGATAAATTTGGAAATAAATTATAATTTATATTTGAGAATCAAAAGTTAGTTTGATTTTGATTTAAATTTCTTACATGTAAATATTTTTGAAAGGGCTTTATAGCTTTAATTTATGTTTTATAAGACAAAGAAAAAAGAATGTTGGAATTATTATATTCATGAAATTATTGGTTTTAATCTTAATGATCAAAGAGATTTTTGTATTAAAAATTGAAAAATTAGTCATGGGTTCATCTTTATTAATAAAATTACATGTTTAAATTGGTTCATGCAAGAGTCTAAGTTTTGAAAATGTGTTTGGAAATTATTTTTGTTGGTTTTCAAAAAACATAGAAAATTTGCAAACCGCTCAAGCGAAAGAGTCACCGCTTGAGTGAACATTGAGGCCATCTAATATTTTTACAGAGTTTTGCAGATCGCTCGAGTGAAAACCCTATTTTCAGCAATCTTTTTTTTTTTTTTTTTTTGACTAACTCTTTTAAATGTCTATTTGCATCCTTGTGACAATCTAAGTATTCTTAGGCACCAATTGGATCACATAGTCATGGAATGAGCTAGAAACACATATAAAGAGAGTTGAATTAAAATGAAATGGATATTGAATGGCGCTTTTATTGTGTTTTTGTTATGTGATTTGTATAGGTGGGCGTCCGAGGCCTTATATCTACTTAACCCACTGTGAGTAATAACTCTATAAAGATATGTTGAGTTATATTTATTTTTGAAAATGTTATTGTTATCAAAATTGATATATGAATGATTGAATGGCTTATTGAAACGAATGGTTTATTGAAACGTCGTGATGATTTATCAAACCTATTATTGTTCATCGAATGGTTTCTTGAAACTTTAGTTTCTTATGAATGAATGAAGTTTCCTTTTGAAAATGTATTCGTGGCATCCTTTAGTGAGGCCCTCGCCTGGGGGATATAATACCATGGCCTATTGCTTAATAGGCCCTTGCTTGGGGGAAATAAATACCATGGCCCATTAGCCCTCGCTTGGGGGAAACAATATCGTGGCCCATTGGATAATTGAAATATAGAGATCTCTGTAGTTAGACCTTAATGGTCACATTGGATAAGATATATTGATTTACCCATTGCGGTCCCATTGATTGACCCTTGAGGTCCCGTTGTTATTAATACATTGTTACTCTATTGGATGTTCCATGTAAATTTTCATTGAATGAGTATTGATATTGAGATAACATGGATCATTGAGAATTGAATTGAAATCAGAATTGTATTGAAAATGCTATCGAATAATGGTTTTTGTCGTTGCAAAGAATTGATATGATCGCTAATCGAATTGTTTTGCCTATTGACATGGATTGATTCAGAAATTAAAATATATGATTTGACATGGAAAATGTTTTGTTATAAAGTTTGATATAATATGACAAATGCCTTACTTTGAAAATGAGTTAAGATTTGTTTCGAAATCGTAAGACGGGTTTTTGTATTATCGTCGAACTTCATTCATTTAACCTCTTTATTCTGCTATTACTCAATGGGCTTTAGCTCACTCTTTGTATGTATATGTAGGTGAGCAAATTGAGCAACAAGGATAAAGAAAGCCTCGGAGTCTACCCATGTCAACCTTTTGAAGAGCTTCCGGAATTGAGCAAGTTAGGCTCATGTAGAGCCAAGAAAATCAGCCCTTTAGCTTTGCCAGAGTTTTGTGTTTTGCTAAGTCTTAAATGTATATGTGTGTAAGATATATAAGATTTGTATATGTATATAAATTATTATTGTATCATGTAGGTACAAGCTCAATGGACCCTTTTATTTTTGTTTTGCTTCTGCTTTAGGCCCCGATAAGATTATAAATATTTTGAAATTTTGTATTTAAGGCCAAAGGTAATCTAGGATTACTGGCCGGTTACGACACTAAACCTATAGGGGTGGGTTTGGGTTGCGACACTTCCTATTTGCACTCAAGATGCATGTATATTGATTGATTCGGGTTTTACACATTCATTTGTATCTGCTAAGTTTGCCAAGAAATTAGACAGAGAACTAGAACCCCTTAGCTATTTATAATCTGTGTTTACTCCATCTGGGAGAACTATGACTGTTGCATCCATTTATAGAGTATGTGTTGTTGTGATTGAGAATGTTGAATTATTAGTTGATTTGATGCAATTGAACATAACTCATTTCGATGTTATATTGGGAATGGATTAGTTAGTAGCAAATGATGCTTCCATTAATTGTGTTTCCAAAAGTGTCACTTTTAAACCACCAAACCAAGCAGAGGTTACATTTCAGAGTAAAGGAGTAGTATCCCCACCTTGCTTGATTTCATCCATGAAAGCTTATAAGTTGGTCCAAAAAGGATGTCAATGTTATTTATATAGTGTACTAAGTAATCTAAATGGAAACGTTGGATTGGCCGATATCCCAATTGTTAATGAATTTCCCAATGTTTTTCCAAATGATTTGCCTGGTCATTTGGTTGATAGGGAGGATAGAATTTACTGTTGATGTTATACCAAGAACATAGCCTATTTTCAAAACACCCTATAGGATGGCCCCAGCTGAGCTTAAGGAGTTAAAAGCTCAATTACAAGAGTTGTTGGATAAGGGTTTTATTAGGGCGAGCACTTCACCTTAGGGAGCACCAGTTCTATTTGTTAAGAAAAATGATGGTGCATGTCACGACCCGAACCCGCCCCCATGGGTTAAGGACGTAACCGGCCAGTAATCATGAGATTACTTACGGCCTCAAACCAAACCAAATGTATTTTAACAGAGTTAATGGGGGGCCAAACGGAAGCAATTTAAAACTTTGTCCATAGAGCTGTGCTTACATGCACGTCATAACATTCCAGACACAAATATGTTAACAACTCACATCAGAAAATACAGTAACAAAAGGTTCTGTACAGACAGGATCATTAGTCTAAGTCACCCCGTCAAAACTGTACACAACAGATACAGAGTCCTCGCCAACATGACAAAATATAAATACCAAACAAAAGGGCGAAGACGAGTCTCGTGCGTGAGACGTAGGGGTTGACTCTCAAAAACTTGGTTGTTCCACAATGGCTTCACTGGGGCTGGGTCTGGACCTCTCTTAGCTCACCTACAAACACATGAATGAGCGTGAGCGAAAGCCCAGTGAATAATATCAAATAACAAGATACAACAATATATAGAACAACATATTCTGAACGGCCTTGGGCCCAATTCATATTTCTATTTAACATATATATATAATTTAAGTCAAGTGACTGTGGTTCCAAACATACTGGTCTTTGGCCCATTTATCTTTCCATGACAAACTGGCCCTTGGCCCATTCAGACTTTCGTTCATGTCAAAATGGCCTCTGGCCCATTCATTCATGTCAAAACGGCCTCTGGCCCATTCATTCTATTATTCAGATCGAACTATTATTCGTGTCAAACTATTACTTATATCAAACTATCATTCGTGTCAAACTATTATTTATGTCAAACTATCATTCGTGTCAAACTGGCCTTTGGCCCACTCAAGTGACAGACTAGCCTTTGGCCCATCTAAATGACAAACTGGCCTTTGGCCCATTCAGACTTTCGTTCATGATAGAACGACCTCTAGCCCATTCATTCATGTCAAAACGGCCTTTGGCCCATTCATTTGTGTCAAAACGGCCTTCGGCCCACTCATTCATGTCGAAACGACCTTTGGTCCATTTATTCATGTCAAAACGACCTTCGGTCCATTCATTTATGCCAAACGACCTTCGGTCCATTCATTTATGTCAAAACGACCTTTGGTCCATTCATTTATGCCAAAACGACCTTCGGTCCATTCATTTATGCCAAAACGACCTTCGGTCCATTCATTTATGTCAAAACGACCTTCGGTCCATTCATTTATGCCAAAACGACCTTCGGTCCATTCATTTATGCCAAAACGACCTTCGGTCCATTCATTTATGTCAAAACGACCTTCGGTCCATTCATTTATGCCAAAACGACCTTCGGTCCATTCATTTATATCAAACTGGCTCATAGGCCTTTCATATCAAACTGTGTCCACCATTCAAATTAATGAACTTTACAAAACTTACATAGAAGTAGCCATTGGACACTAACATATGTCAGATATTACTCACAGTGATCGGTTGGTTGAATTGCCCTGGAGCTTGACCCTACATATCACATAACACATATGGGTCACAAATAATTCAATCCGTTCTTTAATTCACATATTCCTCTTTAGGCTTCATTCTTATTTCCTTAACTCAATTACAATGCTCAATGTATGCCTAAGAGTGCTTAGAAGTGAAAGGGAACGGAAAAACAGAACACATAATGCATTTTCAAAATTTCAGAAAACAGGGTCCCCGCTTGAGCGTGAAATACCCCGCTCGAGCGGACCCTTAAGGCCTGCAAAAGTACTGGTTGCATGAAAAATATGCTCGAGCGTTAAATACAGCGCTTGAGCAGAAGGCCTGCCTACAAAGCTCCCCCCCTCGAGCGTGAAATACCCCGCTCGAGCGGACACCAAGTCTGCAAAAAGTACTGGGAGCACGTATTTCCCGCTCGAGCGGACATCAAAATTCTGGGTTTCCCAGATTGAGTTCTTGAGCTCCAAATCAACTTTCAACCAATTTTTCTTGCATACAATGGCTCCAATCTCACATATATTTGTACTAACATGGTACTAACACTAGAATACATCAACATGGAGCTTAATCTCATGAATCAAACACATGCATGGCTCATTTTCCACCAAACTCATTACCAACATAACAATGTCATGCATTCAACCTTATAATTTGTACATGCATGTGATGATTCTCAACTTAGATAATACAATTGGTGATTACATCATGAGCTTTAACCAAAACTCTACATGAATCATGTATTTCAAGCTCAAACATGCAAATTTAAGACAATTTCTTACATGCATGCACAATTTAGCCTTCAATTCAACAAAACCAATTCAATTTCATCATACTCAATTAAATTCATGTTCTTTATTCTTATTCAACTCTGAATTTACAAATAGCAAACAAAAACCCATGATTCAAGGGTTAATTACTCACCTAGGAGCCTTAAACACTCAAGTTCTAGCCAAATCTTGAGCTTAATCTTCAAATTCCCAAGCTTGAGCCAAAAATCACACAATTCTCTCCTTCTCTCTCTCTACAGCCGGTTCTCTCTATTTTGAGTCCCAAATTCAGCCAAAATGAAGTGAAAAAGAGAGGATAGAGAGTGTAGTGACTTCACAACAAAACCCACTAAGCCAATATAATATTAATAAGATAATTGGGCTCTAATTCACCGATTTAATCGATTTAATCTGACCCGAATCAATTTTCAATTAAATTTCACCATAGGTTCCAAAAATTATGCCAATCACAATGGCGTAATCAATTTCGGGTTCTGTGGCCGATAAGGCCTCCAATTAAATTTCCAAAGCAGATAAATCAAACAGATATTCCTACGGTGAACAGATAGAAATCCAAGACCACATAATGGCACACAAAATCATATTAAACACATAATCATACTCATATTAAGGACCAATTAAAATATTACGGAACAGGGGTATTACAGTCTTCCCCCCTTTAGGAAGTTTGGTCCTCCAAACTTAATTTACCTTTAGCCAAAAACACTTCGGAATACCTTCTTATTCAATGGTTCCAATCCTTTTGATAGTTATCTGCTTAGTTTCAAAATCAAGCAACACTCTGTTCTCAATCAGTCAAAGACTCAACTTTTCCTCCATACAAGACTTGTATGGTGTCACACCAAAACTAGAGTGTAGGCTATGGTTGTAAGCAAAGTCTGCCAACAATGGATAGATCTCCCAAATTCCCCGAAAAATCTACTGCACGTATTTGGAGCATTTCTCCCAAAAGTTCTTTCTAGTTACATTTCGATTTTCGGATGGAAAGCAATGCCGAATCACAATTCAGTTCCCATTGCCTCTTGAAGGCTTGTCAAAATTCAGACACATTTTAGGATTCCTGTCTAAACAGTAGACACTAGGATCCCATGCAAACGAGCAATCTTATTGATGTAAACAGTTGTCAGTCTATAAGCATCATACAAAAATTTCATAGGGAGGAAATGAGCAAGCTTAGTAATTCCGTACACAATAACCCAAACGGGACTTATACTTGGGCATCCAAGGCAGCCCCACAATGAAATTTGTAGTCACATATTTCTATTTCCATTCCGAAATAGAGGTAGAGATTGCAGTAGTTCTGCCAATATCTGTTATTCAACTTTGCCTTGTTGGCACCAAAAACATTTAGGCACTAATTCAACAATTTCTTCTTCACAATAGGTCGCCAACATATTTATTTCTAATGCTAACTAACTTTACCCCAGAAGTTCGGTTCATTTCCTTGTCACAGAAGTTCAATTCGTTCTTCAATAATCCCGTAATTTACAACCCAATTCAGTACTTAGTTTAGTGACTCATCATAGTCATCCAAGGTCAATCAAAAGTTTTTAGGAACACAAAGTGGATCCAGATACAAATTCCCGAACCAACAAAGGATAACAACAAAACAATCCACCACACGACATACGTGACTCATATATCCCCATAGCACCAATTGTAAAGCACAAGAACATCGAAACAGTCAACTTTTAACACAATACACGTGTTCTTAATTCATTCAATTCCCCGTTCCATCAAGTCTCTCCATATTATCTGATAGTTGTCGAAAGCATAAGGCAATTCACATATTAATCCCCACGACGTCAAAGGTAGTATTAAAAACAGTCAAACACGCGTTAAACACATTTTACACATCCTCAGAGCCCCAATTGCAGAATATAATGGCACTGAGCAGTTATTTACACAAGGCGTACTGAATCCACACACTTTCGGATAATCAGGGTTTTTCAAAGCTTCTTTGGATGTTAATAACATCTACATGATCTCAAGAGATGACATTTGGGACAAAGCAAACAAATAATCGCCTCGGGACCCAAGCACACCCGTTCACGACCGTCGGTGGCCGGCCCGAGATCGATTAGACAAACCCACCCGTACAAGACCGTCGGTGGCAAAAGAGATATCTCAACAAAGGTGCTACATAGGCTTAACGTCCCCTAGCACAAAGGGACGCTCCAAGAATGTCATCAAAACAAACATAATACCATTTACTTTAACCTGATTTCCCAAAATCCGATAACACCGAAACAAACACATGAAACATATTCTGATTAGTCGAGGACAAATATTCAGTACTGTTTTCAATCAAATCAATCTGTTGACATCGGTTTCCATAGCGTCAAACAAGCAAGAATATGACAACACACCAGCATTGTTCCTTAAGACACCCAATCACTGGATTTGCACAATTCAGTTCATTTATAACACATATGTCCTCAATAGTTGAAGGTTGGTTCTCAATGGTGTCCATGGTTAGATCAATCTGTTGATAGCCCACAAGAGGTCTTTCAAATAAGTTAGGTATTCCAAACGGATTCAAGTTTTGGGTCTATCAGTTTTTCTGCCAAGAATAATCTGGCTATTTATTTATAAGCAATTCTTAATCCCGCTTAACAAAATCAAATTAGATAGAGGGTCTTATCAAATCAATCCAAGCAAAGGTCTTGTCAAAGTAAATCAAACAGAGGTCCCATCAAGTTATATCAAATGAGGGTTCTATCAGGCCAAATCAGACAAAGGTTCTATCGGATCGAATCAGATAAAAGTTTTCTCAAATGGGGTACATTCGGTTCCGTAAGGCTCACTTCGTTTGTTTAGGCACATGGCTGATAGTTTCACAACTGTCCTAAGTTTATCAGTTCTCAAAGTCATATCAAAATCATTCATCTCAACTGTTCATATCAAAGTATTTCAAGTCATGTACAATATGGCATTGTCCACATGAATTCAGGTATAGTTGCATATGCATGCAGTTGTTCATGTCGGGAGGTACGTATCATAATCAGTATAGCAGTTCCCAAATAAGTCTTACATGCAAGTACATGGTGCACAATAACACATTAAACAAAGTTCCTCGGTTGTACATAAGGTAGGGTCTGTTATACAAAAGTTCTAAATCAGTCACAAAACATAGGCTTACGAGTCAAGCTCAGTTTAGTCACGTAGTTCAGCCAATTTTCTACCAGTCCACATACATGGTCCGTAATTTGCAGAGTTTATTATTTGGGGTGCTCAACTCAGTTATACAATCACAAGGTCACAATTCCAGTAGTTTAGTCGTTGAAGACAGTAATATAACAAATCACCCTGAGCATAGGTTTAGATGTACAGGTGCATGTGCAGAGTTAATCAATATCCCAATACATATTTCACAGTTTTCCCAAATGAAGCATATACATTCAATGAATACGGTCTCGATCTGATGGGTCTAACCAATCTAGATACACATGCAGCAGATATGAAGGAATATGCCGATCCGAATCAAATAATATCCCAAGCAAAAATGTACACATGTACTAATTCAGAACCAATCAACACATAGGCATTCGTTTATAAACAGTATAGATACCTGGGATAACGGTTGCAGTATTCTGAGGGCTTTCTGGGACGAGTGCAATTACTCTATCTCGATTAGCAATTCCTACCATTGGTACGAATTCAACTGAGGCAGAAGATTTGTTCACATTTGTTCAGTTCGGGGACAGTCCCTTACCATATGGTCCATTCTACCACATCTATAACGAGCCCCAGAAAATCTGATAACAAACTCTTCGGTGTTTCTTACATTGGTGGTGGCAAAGGTTCTTGCCGTAGCGGCAACTGACGCTGTTGTCTTAAGATCTCTGCCATTTCTTGTACTACTCTTTCCAGACTATCAAGTCGGGCTGTGGAAGAGCCTTCTAATCCGTATGCTCTTACTTCATCCATACTCTACACAATCTCTTATTAAGCCTTGCCAAATACTGGGGTGCCAAATACAAAAATAAACACAGATACACATGGGTACATTCGCACATAGACACATTGTTATATTCTCATTTTATGCACCGTCCCAACACAATTAATCACATAGGTAACAGATGATTGCATACTTATTAGATATCGCATGCTGAACATTTACTAAGTAATTATATACTCAAATCATGTTCATATTTCACATAGGCACCCATTGGCAGAATCGAATGCACATAAGCAACTTTTCATGGTTCATATGTTCATGTATGTGCACTATAACAAAATAAATTTTATTGTACACAGTAGTGTAACAATTCATATCTCATATTCAAATCATGTGTGGTATTTCCTTTAGCATAACATATCATATTGGTCAAGCATAACGGGTAACATATCTCATTCATAAGCCACGGTATTGTTTCCCCCGGGCGAGGGCCTGTGCCACGATATTATTTCCCCCGGGTTAGGGCCTCATGACCATCGGCCACAGTGTTATGTCCCCTGGGCAAGGGCTTCTGCTAAGGATACCATAGTTACATTCAAAGAAAATTTAGACAGTCATTCACTCATGCAAAACATAGCATTTCAGGGAACTTGTCATTTCATATCATTAGAAAATAATTAAAGTTCACCATTTGATTAAACTTGCATTATACTTTATACAAAAGATTCACAAGTATGCATATACTAGAGAGCATACATATTCCAATGGTTTACAATGCAAGCAATTCACGAATTTATAACACATGACTGTTCATAGTGAAACAATTAAGCATATTCTTGATGCTTCTAAGTTCACATTTATCACATGAATGCATCCTAGATCTTTTCTAGACGCTTATTGCTCTTTTGGACAAGTGTGTGAGTTATTAACTCGTGCTCTGATACCACTCTGTCACGACCCGAACCCGCCCCCGTGGGTTAAGGACGTAACCGGCCAGTAATCATGAGATTACCTACGGCCTCAAACCAAACCAAACGTATTTTAACAGAGTTAATGGGGGCCAAACGGAAGCAATTTAAAACTTTGTCCATAGAGCTGTGCTTACATGCACGTCATAACATTCCAGACACAAATATGTTAACAACTCACATCAGAAAATACAGTAACAAAAGGTTCTGTACAGACAGGATCATTAGTCTAAGTCACCCCGTCAAAACTGTACACAACAGATACAGAGTCCTCGCCAACATGACAAAATATAAATACCAAACAAAAGGGCGAAGACGAGTCTCGTGCGTGAGACGTAGGGGCTGACTCTCAAAAACTTGGTTGTTCCACAATGGCTTCACTGGGGCTGGGTCTGGACCTCTCTTAGCTCACCTACAAACACATGAATGAGCGTGAGCGAAAGCCCAGTGAATAATATCAAATAAGAAGATACAACAATATGTAGAACAACATATTCCGAACGGCCTTGGGCCCAATTCATATTTCTATTTAACATATATATACAATTTAAGTCAAGTGACTGTGGTTCCAAACATACTGGTCTTTGGCCCATTTATCTTTCCATAACAAACTGGCCCTTGGCCCATTCAGACTTTCGTTCATGTCAAAACGGCCTCTGGCCCATTCATTCATGTCAAAACGGCCTCTGGCCCATTCATTCTATTATTCAGATCGAACTGTTATTCGTGTCAAACTATTACTTATATCAAACTATCATTCGTGTCAAACTATTATTTATGTCAAACTATCATTCGTGTCAAACTGGCCTTTGGCCCACTCAAGTGACAGACTGGCCTTTGGCCCATCTAAATGACAAACTGGCCTTTGGCCCATTCAGACTTTCATTCATGACAGAACGGCCTCTGGCCCATTCATTCATGTCAAAACGGCCTTTGGCCCATTCATTTGTGTCAAAACGGCCTTCGGCCCACTCATTCATGTCGAAACGACCTTCGGTCCATTTATTCATGTCAAAACGACCTTCGGTCCATTCGTTTATGTCAAAACGACCTTCGGTCCATTCATTTATGCCAAACGACCTTCGGTCCATTCATTTATGTCAAAACGACCTTCGGTCCATTCATTTATGCCAAAACGACCTTCGGTCCATTCATTTATGTCAAAACGACCTTCGGTCCATTCATTTATGCCAAACGACCTTCGGTCCATTCATTTATGTCAAAACGACCTTCGGTCCATTCATTTATGTCAAACGACCTTCGGTCCATTCATTTATGTCAAAACGACCTTCGGTCCATTCATTTATGCCAAAACGACCTTCGGTCCATTCATTTATATCAAACTGGCTCATAGGCCTTTCATATCAAACTGTGTCCACCATTCAAATTAATGAACTTTACAAAACTTACATAGAAGTAGCCATTGGACAATAACATATGTCAGATATTACTCACAGTGATCGGTTGGTTGAATTGCCCTGGAGCTTGACCCTACATATCACATAACACATGGGTCACAAATAATTCAATCCGTTCTTTAATTCACATATTCCTCTTTATGCTTCATTCTTATTTCCTTAACTCAATTACAATACTCAATGTATGCCTAAGAGTGCTTAGAAGTGAAAGGGAACGGAAAAATAGAACACAGAATGCATTTTCAAAATTTCAAAAAACAGGGTCCCCGCTCGAGCGGACCCTTAAGGCCTGCAAAAGTACTGGTTGCATGAAAAATACGCTCGAGCGTTAAATATAGCGCTCGAGCGGAAGGCCTGTCTACAAAGCTCCCCCGCTCGAGCGTGAAATACCCCGCTCGAGCGGACACCAAGTCTGCAAAAAGTACTGGGAGCACGTATTTCCCGCTCGAGCGGCACTTCCCTCGCTCGAGCGGACATCAAAATTCTGGGTTTCCCAGATTGAGTTCTTGAGCTCCAAATCGACTTTCAACCAATTTTTCTTGCATACAATGGCTCCAATCTCACATATATTTGTACTAACATGGTACTAACACTAGAATACATCAACATGGAGCTTAATCTCATGAATCAAACACATGCATGGCTCATTTTCCACCAAACTCATTACCAACATAACAATGTCATGCATTCAACCTTATAATTTGTACATGCATGTGATGATTCTCAACTTAGATAATACAATTGGTGATTACATCATGAGCTTTAACCAAAACTCTACATGAATCATGTATTTCAAGCTCAAACATGCAAATTTAAGACAATTTCTTACATGCATGCACAATTTAGCCTTCAATTCAACAAAACCAATTCAATTTCATCATACTCAATTAAATTCATGTTCTTTATTCTTATTCAACTCTGAATTTACAAATAGCAAACAAAAACCCATGATTCAAGGGTTAATTACTCACCTAGGAGCCTTAAACACTCAAGTTCTAGCCAAATCTTGAGCTTAATCTTCAAATTCCCAAGCTTGAGCCAAAAATCACACAATTCTCTCCTTCTCTCTCTCTACAGCCGGTTCTCTCTATTTTGAGTCCCAAATTCAGCCAAAATGAAGTGAAAAAGAGAGGATAGAGAGTGTAGTGACTTCACAACAAAACCCACTAAGGCCAATATAATATTAATAAGATAATTGGGCTCTAATTCACCGATTTAATCGATTTAATCTGACCCGAATCAATTTTCAATTAAATTTCACCATAGGTTCCAAAAATTATGCCAATCACAATGGCGTAATCAATTTCGGGTTCTGTGGCCGATAAGGCCTCCAATTAAATTTCCAAAGCAGATAAATCAAACAGATATTCCTACGGTGAACAGATAGAAATCCAAGACCACATAATGGCACACAAAATCATATTAAACACATAATCATACTCATATTAAGGACCAATTAAAATATTACGGAGCAGGGGTATTACAGTGCACTTCACTTCGTCTTTATTGATTACCGAGAATTGAATAAGTAACCATTAAGAATAAATATCCATTACTGAGGATCGATGATTTGTTTGATCAGTGTGAGGGCCGAGTATTTGGAATCGAAGAGATTCCGAATAGTCGGACTTGGGAGAGTCGAAGTTCGTGGCACTCGGCGTCGACTCACACGCTCAAATCCAACCCTACTCAGCCAAATAGCCGGTTAAACAAGGGCCGAGTGAAGAGCGGTTCGATACGAAATATGCCGAATAGTGAATTGAAAATGGACCTATTCTCGAGGCCCAAGAAAGAAAAGATATAAATAGAAGAACATCAGCCAAAAGAGGTATGTGAGAACCAATATATTTAACTTAGAATACAAGTAATCTTGAGAGTTGAGACTAACTTGCCCGTCGGAGTGCTAATTCCGACACCCCCGACCGGAGTGTTTATCCTTTTTCAGGTGACTAGCAGAGGATCGCGAGCATCCCCCAGGATCGGAAGAGTATTTCCAAACCACTTCTCCACAATTGGCGCAGTCTGTGGGAATACTCAAACACATCCATGGCGGGCGTAACGGAAGACCCTCCGATAGTTACTGATGAAACCACGCAGAGAGACAACCTCACTCCAACGAACATGCTTGGACCGGAGACTATCCCCGTAAGACGCGCTTTGAACTTCGCCTCACCCTCGACTTCAGAACATGAGGCAATGCAAGCAATCATGGAACAAGCAAAGCAAAACGAACAAAGGTTGAGAACATGATCGCAGAAAATGAACGTCTCCGTCAGGATTGGCCTTGGAGGTAGCGAAGTCCAAACAAGCTGTACGCCAAGATCCGGAACGACCTGTGAGGGCAAGAGGTCGGGGATCTCGAGCTCGACAACAAGACACTAATAGTGACTCCAACTCATTATCCTCGGAGCCTAAGAAGAAGGGACGATTTGAAACTTCCAGCTCCTCTGAGAGAGTCCACTATAAGGCATAAACGCAGACGAAACAGCTCAGATAAGAAGACTGGCATGATCCCTTCGTACGACAGATTGCAAAGCAGTGCTACGGAAGAAATTCAAAGCACCGTCATTCACCTTGTACGACGGTAAATCGGACCCACCGATCATATCCACCATTACAAGCAAGCCATGACACTGCATGCAGATGACGAGGCTTTGATGTGCAGAATATTTCCGAGCAATTTGGGACCACTAGCTGTCAGGTGATATTACAAACTGGAGCCAGCTTCGATTAAAAGCTTCCCACCAACTCCGAAAGTCTTTCAGGGGAAGGTTTTATCACACTAATAGGTCCAGCAAAGCAAGCCGATTCCCTCTGGGCAATGCAGATTCAACCCGGGGAAACCCTTCGTGCTTACTCGGCACTTTATGGGAATGTTTCCAATCTGGGTGGACGATGACTCCTAGCCATGACTCCATAGCCCCATCACGCCTTCAAGATGGGGCTGCATCCCACAGTGCCCTTCGCAGCTCTTTGACCAGACCCCCCCAAACAGTTTGGTCGTTGATATAAGAAAGTTGAAGAGTACTGTAAAGTGGAAGATAATGCCTTTGGGGTTAAAGCCGGCAATGTGACCAACAAGACGGCTCCTACTGAATTGCTCAGCCGTTAAATTCTGTAGCACCTCAGAGCCCTGTACCACGTCATCGGGCGAAACGAGACAAGAGACGGGATTCCCGCCGATCAACGACCCTCTGCTCCCACCGAGAAAATGAACAACTGCAAGTTGACAGCAGGCGCACAAGGCACGCTGACAAGAAGTAACGGAGTTGGCAGAGCCGATCAATGTGGTTATGTCCAAAATCCAACACCTCCTTCTTCTTCAAATGGCTGTCGAAAATGGTGGGACCTCTCGACACGAGAAGACGGGATAGACGGTGTAGTATCACAAGGACCATGGCCCATGACACTGAGAGTTGTTATGCACTGAAGGATCACTTGGAAGAACTGGTACAAGATGGCCAGCTACAAACAGTACGTCCGAAAAGGTAACCCAACCAAAGCAATAGCCTTGAGACAGGATTCACCTTCGCTCGGCGTGATCCACATGATATATAGCCTGCCAATGCCATCGGCGGTGTATGCGATTCAATCGAAGTCTGACCCTCAAGGCCAACTCACTCCGGCTAAACGGCCTCATGAAGCCGATGGCATTACTTTTTGATGATTCGGATTTGCCGGAGTAACCTGCCCCACATTGTCCCTTGGTAATTGAATTACGCATAAACCGATTCACAGTTGAGCGCGTACTCATTGATCCGGGGAGCACATCGGAGATTATGTACTATAAGACATTACCAAACTCGGCTTCTCCGAATTGGATCACTCTCCGGCCCCTTATCCACTATTCGGCTTCAATGCCAATCCAGAGTACCCGTTGGGGAAAATCAGACTACCCGTTCGAGCAGGCTCCCGAACAGTGGATGTGGAATTCTTGGTCGTCAAACTGTTGTCGCCATATAATCTGATCATGGGCGATCCTGGTTGCATACTATGCAGGCCGTGCCAAGCACCTGTCATCAGCTGCTACGCTTTCCCACAGAACGCGGTATTGAGCAAATCCGTGGCTCCCAGAACTCGGCACAAGCATGTTATCTCCTTGCTGAAAAAAAAGCCAAAGGAACTATGGGTGAATTCCATTAAGGTGTCGGATCGAGAGAGCCTCGACGATGTTGGGCGGCTCCCAAATGAAAAGGCCATGAAAGGCTTAGACCGAGTTGAAATCGCTGGAAGCCCAGACAAGTTCTTCGGTCGACACCTCCCTGAATCAAGCCGACAGACAGCAGCTAATTTCTTTCCTACTCAGCAACCTTGATGTCTTTGCATGGACTCCATACGAGATGTCGGGTATAGATCCTTCCGTTTCATAGCACCATTTGAATGTTGACCCTAAGTGCAAACCGATCATTCAGAAAAGCCGGCATCAGCCGCAGCACACTGCCGCCGTTGTTGATGAGGTTGACAAGCTGCTTGAAGCCGGGGCAATCAGGGAAGTGACTTATCCTACATGGCTCTCTAATACGGTGGTTGTGAAGAAGAAAAATAGGACTTGGCGAGTGTGCATCGATTTCACAGACCTAAACAAAGCTTGCCCCAAGGATTGTTTTCCCCTACCCAGAATTGACCAACTTGTAGATGCGACGGCACGCCATCAACGTATGAGCTTTCTCGATGCTTACAGAGGTTACCATCAAATCGCCATACATCCTGAAGACCAGGAAAAGACTGCATTCCTCACCCCAAGAGGAACCTACTGCTACAAGGTTATGCCTTTTGGGCTGAAGAATGCATGGGCAACCTACCAAGGACTGGTCACTGCCATGTTCAAGGAACAACTCGGCCGCACTATGGAAGTGTACATTGACGATATGGTGGTCAAATCCAAGGAAGAGCAGAATCATATAGCCGATTTGGAAGAGACATTCGGGATTCTTCGCAAATATAGAATGAAGCTGAACGCTTCCAAATGTGCGTTTGGGATCAGCTCTGGCAAATTCTTGGGATACATTGTCAACCACCAAGGAATCGAAGCCAACCCAAGGCAAATCACAGTAATCCTAGAACTCGACTCCCCTCGATCGGTCAAAGAAGTTCAGAAGTTAATAGGGATGGCCGCCGCTCTCAACAGATTCATCAGCCGTTCCACGGACCACTGCCGACAATTCTTTCATACACTACAGCAGGGCAAGGCTTTTGAATGGTCCGCTGAGTGCGAAGCTGCTTTCAACAGCCTCAAGACCTACCTCCGATCAGCTCCACTCTTGACAACACCATCGGCCAGTGATCCACTCATTTTATATCTGGCAGTCTCTGACTGGGCCGTCAGCGCCGTACTGATAAAGGAAGAACTGAGGGAGCAGCGGCAGGTATATTATGTGAGCAAGGCAATGGTCGACGCCGAAACACGCTACCTTCCGTTGGAGAAATCATCCTAGCCCTAGTCATAGCGGCAAGAAAATTGATGCATTACTTCCAGGACATAGCATTGGGGTGCTTACAGATTATCCCCTCCGATCAGTACTACGAAGTGCAGAAGCGTCAGGACGTGTTTCAAAGTGGGCTCTTGAACTCGGCCAGTACGACATTCAGTTCCTACCTAGAACCTCAATCAAGGGATAGGTGCTAGCTGACTTTGTTGCTCAATTCACTGGGGGTCTTGCCGATTTCAAGTCTAATGAAACTCGACCGGAGCCGAACTGGAGAATTATGTTGGGGACATCTGGCAGTTTTACTGTGATGGATCATCCAATCAGCGGGGCAGCGCAGCCGGAGTTGTGATCATGGCTCCCGACGCGCAATAATTGAGCAGGTCGTCAAGCTCGGCTTCGAAGCGTCAAATAACGAAGCTGAATACGAGGCCCTTCTAGCCGGTTTGCGAAATGCACATCTTCTGGGTGCTCGGCGTCTGCTTGTATTTTGAGATTCCAAACTGATGATTAATCAGCTGAAGGGGGAGTACGCAGCAAGAAATGACCGTATGGCGGCTTACATTGCTGGCAAAATTCGACCATCATGAATTGAATCAGATAACGCGTGATCAGAAACGCATGCAGATGCCCTTGCCTGCCTAGCCTCCGCTATTAACTCAGAGATCAAACGGACCATCGAGGTGGTTTCATCCCGGAGCCAACATTGGCCCTTCGGAAGAAGTCCAGGTCAATGTCATAGATCTGGACCGAGTTGGATGGATCCAATTGCCGCATTCCTATCCTCCGAACAGCTCCCAGAGGACAAGAAAGAAGCATACAAGCTACGAAACAAAGCCCTGCATTACTACTTGGATCCGCAAGGAAAGCTTTATAAAAAGTCCCTTTCTGGTCCATACCTTGAATGCATGCATCCGAACAAAGTCGAAGAGCTTCTGACTGAAATTCATGAAGGCAGTTGTGGCGCACACTCTGGCGGGCGGTCTTTGGCCCATCAAGCTATAACACAGGGGTATTATTGGCCGACAATGAGATCCGACGCCGAATGCTATGTGAAAACTTACAGGGGGCACGAGTCTTTTCTAAAATTGATCTCAGGTTAGGCTATCATCAGCTCAAGATCAAAGCCGATGATATTGAGAAGACTGCTTTTCGGACAAGGTATGGCCACTACGAATTTTTGGTAATGCCTTTTGGAGTAACCAATGCTCCCAGCTCCCGCACATTTTATGGATTTGATGAACAGAGTCTTTAAGGCATACTTAGATGAGTTTGTAGTTGTTTTTATTGATGATATATTGATCTATTCCAAGAGTAGAGATGAGCATGAGAAGCATTTGAAGCTTGCCTTACAAATTTTGAGAGACAGAAAATTGTTTGCTAAGCTTAGCAAGTGTGAGTTTTGGCTTTCCAGTATTTCATTTTTAGGCCATGTGATTAATGAAGTGGGTATTTCGGTTGATCCTAGCAAAATTAAGGCCATTGTGAACTGGCCAAGGTCGACTAATGTGACCGAGGTTCGTAGTTTTCTGGGTTTGGCAGGTTATTATAGAAAGTTTGTAAAGGACTTCTCAAAGATTGTAGTCCCATTGACACAATTGAATCAAAAAGGAGTGCTATATGAATGGACCAAGGATAGAGAATCCTCTTTCCAGGAGCTAAAGACGAGGTTAGTCACAACACCAATTTTTGTACTATCGTCGGGTAATGAGGGATTTCAGATTTACAGTGATGCTTCACATAAGGGTTTGGGTTGTGTGTTAATGCAAAGGGGTAGGGTCATAGCATATGCATCTCGTCAGTTGAAACCTCATGAAAAGAATTATCTCATGATTTAGAATTAGCAGCCATGGTATTTGCTTTGAAGATTTGGCATCATCACTTGTATGGAGCTTCTTGTCAAGTTTTCACAAATCACAAGAGTTTGAAGTATTTGTTCACTCAAAAAGAATTGAATATGAGACAGAGAAGATGGCTTGAGTTGTTGAATGACTATGACTTGCAGATTTAGTATCACTCAGGAAGAGCTAACTCAATAGCCGACGCATTGAGCAGAAAATCTGTAGGGAGTTTAGTAGGATTACTAACCGAGCAGAAGAGTATACTTCGGGATTTGCAAGACTTAGATATTGATGTTGTACTTCATCGAGATAAACGAATCTTAGCAATGATTTCAGCAGAGTCGACCATTATTGAGGAAGTAAAGACAAGACAAGTGGAGGATGAATTTTTCAAGAAGGTAGTTGATGAGATTATCACAAAGCTGAGACCAGGATACACCTTTGAAAATCAAGTACTTAAGTTTGAGGAAAGATTGTGCGTGGCCGACTTTCCAGAGTTGAAAAGGAGAATTTTATAGGAAGCTCATAATTCTAGATTTTCCGTTCACCCAGGGAATACCAAGATGTACCAAGATGTGAAGCAAACTTTTTGCTGGCCGAATATGAAAAGAGAAATAACCGAGTTTGTATCACAGTGTTTGTATTGTCAACAAGTGAAAGCAGAAAATCAAAAGCCAGCTGGACTTCTTCAACCTTTGTCAATTCTCGAGTGAAAATGGGAACACATCTCCACGGATTTTGTTGTGGGTTTGCCGAGGACACAAAATGGTATGGATTTGATTTGGGTTATAGTTAATAGATTAACTAAGTTAGCACACTTTTTACCTGTTAAGACTACATTTAATGCCGATCGACTTGCTTTGTTGTATATGAATGAGATTGTTAGACTTCATGGGTTACTGATGTCTACTGTGTCAGACTGAGATCCAAAATTTGTTTCTAGATTTTGTCAAAGTTTACAAAGAGCTTTGGGAACCGAGTTGAGATTTGGCACAGCATTTCATCTCCAAACCAATGGGCAAATAGAGAGAACGATTTAGACACTTGAAGATATGCTTAGGTTATGTGTATTGGACTTCAAGGGAAGTTGGGAATTACATTTGCCATTAGTAGAATTTGCTTACAACAATAGTTTCCAAGCTACCATTGGCATGGCATCGTATGAAGCTTTGTACGAGAGGAAGTGCAGATCGCCAATATGTTAGACCGAAGTAGGAGATAAAGCTTTGATTGGTCCCAAGATAGTTCAAGTGATAACTGAGAAGATTAAGCTTATTTAGCAAAGAATCAAAACTGCTCAGAGTCAACAAAAGAGTTATGCCGATCAAAAAAGAAGAGAATTAGAGTCTGAAGTTGGAGATCACGTATTTTTGAAAGTTTCGCCGAAGAAAGGAGTTTCAAGGTTTGGGAAGAAAGGTAAGTTAGCGCCTTGTTACATTGGGGATTTGAAATTCTTGAGAGAGTTAACCCCGTTGCCTACCGACTTGCTTTGCCATTGGAATTAAGTCAAGTCCACAATGTGTTTCATGTTTCGATGTTGAGGAAGTATATTCAGGATCCATTGCACGTAATTGATCATTTCGGGATTATGGTTATGAAGATTTAGGTTATAAGGAGAAGCTGATATGGATTATTGATAGACAAGTGAAATAGTTAAAGAATAAGTCAATCCTGATGGTGAAAATTGAATGGAAAGAGCATTATGGCAAGGATGCTACATGGGAAATGGAAGAGGAGATGAAAATCCGACATTCGGAGTTGTTTTTGGGGCAAGGTAACTTAACTTTGGGGACCAAACTTCTTTAAGGGGGGTAGACTATAACAACCCTCATTTTTGTCTTAGTCATGCTCATATGAATTTACATGATTTCATTTTGTTAAGCTTGCATCTGCAGACTTTGATTCGTTTGCCTAAGTAAAGGTTCCTCTCAGGTTTTGTGCTATTATGTTTTTGCCTAAGTGTTATATGCATGCTTTGTTCCTTGTTTTGTGAATTGAACCTAGGCTATCTATCCTTGGTATCTCATGGCTAAGTCACGCCTTTGAACTTCTTACACCTAGGCCATTGAGCGTCAACACCTAGGATCATCTTGAAACCATCTTGATTGACCTCCACCTCTACCTTGGCATCCTGACCGAGATGTGTATCACCTAGGCCGGGATGTCACGCCCCCAAAATAATATAATAACGATAATTCATATGCAGAATAAATATGAAAAACAACATACTTTCATATATCAGAGTTCACTGTTTAACAACCAGTTAAATGCCATATAGGCTTACATATTTCCAAGTCATTGTTTGGTTACACAAATTGAGTCTCGCTCATTACATCTTAAGCCCTTGGCTTTACAAATAACAAACATACACACATAAGGCATAATTAAGAAGCTCTTGCTTCCCAAAACTCCATCCACGCTATTGCCTTGGAGGAAGCATCTCACCTGTACCTGAAAATGGTATTCCCATATAGGGTGAGCCAATAGCCCAGTGGAAATAATTTAACACAATTTATGAGGTTTAGCAAATATATAAATACGACGTACATAAACAATATCGATCCTGAAACATCCACAGACCTGCATATTCATATGCCACTAAGACCAACCTTATTTCATTTTCCTTTAATTTCATTTCCAGTTCATATATGCTACTCAATTCATGAGTTAAATTCGTTATCTTTCAACAATCAAAATGAGACTACAACTCAATGATTTTCCAATTATGCAAAACTCACATAAACACTTCAAACCTGCCATTTTATGGATATTTCGTCCGAAGGAATTGACACCTATTTATATATAAAATTTCGAGTCTTTCACCCAGGACACTCCGGCCAACTTGCTTTAAATGGAATCCATCCCCTTTCTCCTCCCAAACAAATATAGATATGCAATGTATTTATAAACATAATCACATATGAAGTACATCCCATTTCTCCTCCCAATAAACATACATATACAATGTATCTATAACATGGTCATATTCAATGACACCAACAATGGATTAGCATTAAATCGCCTAATCTTCATGTAATTTCTACAACAATCATAGCTATTCTCCACCGATAGCCTAATGCAATTATTTCTAAAGAGATGTTCAATATCAAAATAAATAGTTTATTCAAAACTTCCATAGGTGAAATAATACATATCCAATATCACCATATATAATCACAACCTTCCAATTTCACGTTTTCAATGTTAATCCCAATTATTTATACAAAATAATAATTTAATCAAAATTAGGGCAGAATCCCCCTTTCACCAAATATCAACCCAAACACCAAAATCAACTATTTTGCCACAACATGATCTTATATTCAAGCCTCATACTCGTTTACCGCATATTCATCAAAACCCCTCTTTTCATTTCACACCCAAATCCTAGATTTGTCCAAACCACAACCAAATCTCATCATCTATACACAATAGCAAATAACTAAGCTAAAAACCATATTAGAGTGTAGAAAATCCCTACCTCAAGTTTTGAAGAGAATTTGAGATGAAACCCCAAAATCTACGGTGTTGAAACTCGATCTCCACCGCACACAATGAAACCCTCGAGGTGATAACCAACTTTGGTGAAGAACTTAGGCCTAAATCCCAATGGATTTGGAGAAATCAAAGAGAGAAGATGACTTCTAGAGAGAGAAGCTCTAGACTTGGAAATTTGGAGAGTTTTAGAGAGAGAGGGGGCTACAAAAAGTGATCTGAAACCCTAATTTACGGATTGATATAACAAGGTCATTCGAGCGTGAAATACACTTTCCCGTAAACAATTTCGAATGCATTTTGCATTTTTGCTTTCGACGAGCTGATTGGGCAGCTCGACCCCCGAAGTTGACCTGGTCAAAATCGAGATCGCTACACGAGTTGTGTATCATCTAGGCCGCAATGTTTATCATCTAGGCATCCAACATCTTTGATCCTTGAACCTTGCAGCCTTGTTGTGCACCTTAGCCAACACCTAGCAATACTGTTCGTTGACTTGTACAACCTAGGCCGAGGTGTGGCACATCTAGGCCGAGGTGTGGCATGCCTAGGCCGAGTGTTATCCTTCCTAGCCGAGATCAGGGAGACCTTACTTGTTCGAAGCCTATGTTTTGATTCGGGATCATTTCCTTGTCAGAGTACCCATGCCACCTTACTTGTTATACACACTTTGACCAACTCTTGTCTTTCATTCTGGCACCTTTTGAGGAGATTTGACAAGATGATGCCACGTGTCCTAGTAGTGGGTTTAAGTCAGTTAGTAGTGAGAAACCCATATCATTTGTCATATCTTTTCCTTGTAAAGAGATAAGCTCCAGACGAAAGAAGAAGAAGTTCTTAGAGTGATATAAGTAGATTTCCAAGCTTGATTTTCATATCTTGAACCGTTGGATTTGTGTTTTGAGGTTATATTCTTGATCTATTCTTGTTGTTCTTTATGTTAATTTGATTACATTGCATGATCTATCATGATTCATGAGTCATGCATTGATTTTAAGTTTTGTTTTAGAGAGAGAAAGTGATGCTCTTGTGTTCTTGAAGAAAAATCATGTTTTGATCCAAAAGTCTGTATCTAGTTCCATGTTTTTGTGTTTGTTTCCATGAAATCTTCAAGTATGGGTACCTAGGTCCATGTTTTTTAACTCATATCATGAAATCTCAGATTTTGAATAAAAAGTTATGATTTTAGCATTCATGTTCTTCATGTTCTTCCAAAGGAAACCCAGATTTGCAAGGTTCACTAGTTCCCTAAGTGCGGTCACCGAGGCCCACCCTTGTCTAGACTTCACACCTAGGCCAAGCATTGCATCTCACATTGGCCTACCCTGCATGATCACTTGGACCTTAGTCTACCTTGCATAGCACTTAGGTCGACCACTGCACACCTTCGTCGGCACCTTGTAACATCTCGACAGGCAGCCTCACACCTAGGCCAAGGAGACCACACCTCGGCTAAGACCTCCTGAGTTCACCCAGCTAGGCCATTTCAGCCTAGCTCATCTGTGTGCGTCCATTGCGAGACCTGGTTTGTACCCAACATGATTTTCCAAGAAGAAAAACAGTGATTTGACTCCCAGCAAATGTTTTTCTTTATTGACTTGGTTTTGGAAAGAAATGTCAGGATCTATTTTGCTTATTTGAAGTTTGTTTTGAGAGTGCATTGCATACACATCCTTGAGCATCTCTTTTTGGCCCCGTTTGGTGTAGCTGTTAAAACAACTTATAGATTATAGCTTAACAGATTATAGATTATGACTTTAATCAGAAGTTGTTAATCTGTTTGGTGTAGCTATTGGATTATAGATTTAAGTTGCTAAGTAGTGTTTGTTCAATAAGCTGTGAAATAGCTTTTTCAATTAATTTTTATTTTTTGTTATTTACTACTTGTCTACATTTCTCATAAAAATAATAATAATAATCTATAGTCCATTTGGGTCTTTTTCTATTTTTAAAAAATAAAAAATAAAAAAATCTAAGAGTATAACCATAAATTAATATGTGCACAGTAGAAGCTGATAATCAGAAGTAAGGGGTGTGCAGCTTCTCAGAAACAGCTTTTTTGAGTTAAAATAAGCTGTTAGAATCAGAAGCTATTTGAAATAAGTTTAACAAAACAGTCAAAAATAACTTTTTCAAAGCTAAAAGCTATTAAGTTAGCTTTGAAAAGCTGAAACAAACACCCCCTTTGTCTTCTTGAAATGCATTCAGTAGACCTTGCTATGTATTTGTAGGTCTTGGATTTTTGCCCTAATTCCCTACATCTGAAGAGCTATTGTGAGTGGTATTTTTAATAAAGTTATGTTATAAAGTTTTGATAAAAGTTTTGCTTTCTTTTGGAAAAGTATTTGATCAAGCATGACTGATTATCCATTAGTTTTTGTATCAAGTATTATGTTTGTTTTGATGACATTCTTGAAAGGTCCTCAGTGCTAGGAGACTTTAAGGCAACTAGCACCCTTGTTTGAGATATCTCCCTTGCCACCGACGGCTTCGGCGGGTGGGCTTGTCTAACTGATTCCAGGTCAGTTATTCCCTTGTTTTGTCAATGAATGTCATCCCTTGGTATTATGTAGATGTTAGTAAACATCCCAAGAAGCTTTGAAAGACTTTAAGTGATGGACTCAGTTCGTCCCTTGTTTTGTTACAAGTTATGATACGTGTGGTTTTGGCAAAATCTCAGAATCATTCATTCAAACCTTTGTTACTTATATCATTCACTAAGTTTTCAGCTCACCTCTCTCCTTTATATATATGTATGTGATGAACAAGAAGGTGATGTCGCCTAAGCTTTATGTGTAAGATGTTTTGGTTCTTGTTTTTGTGGCATCTTGAAAATTATGTTTCTTAGCTTTGTAGATCATTCGTTTTGTATATTCAGGCTTGAGAAACCTTTTGATCAACATGTAATGTGAACTTTACTTCATTTTGTATTCAGGTTGTAAGCCATGTTAATATGAATGTCATTTCATTTGATCTATGCACAGCTCTTATGAACTAAATAAAATTGAATTTATGCTTCCGCACATATATGCCCCGTATGTATACTCTGGTTGTGTGAATCTTTGTAAGTTGGCCTTTAGTAATCTCGGATTACTGGCCATCACAACATCATTCTACTAGGCGTGGAATGGGGTCGTGACAGTCAATCACCACTTAATCCTAGTTAATTATAATTACTACTCAACTTAATTCTTCTAATTAATCTCAAATTAAATCTTTAATTTAATTATTCCTAATTTTATTAATCCGAATCAAATTTTTTAGTGAAACTCCTAGAAAATTTTACGTATTAAATTGATTCAATTAAGCTCGTCATTTATGATTTCTGAAATCATTCCGGCTTTTAATTTCTGATTCTAAATAAAAGCTTTACATTTAAAATAGAATTTATTAAGTTTCTCGATCTTTCATTTAATTGACTCAAGCTAGATCAACATACTAATTATTCCTTAACTTAATTAATCACTTATTAATTTTAATTAATTATATATAATTCTCATGTTAATAAATCTATTCAATTTCAACTAAGTCTTAATTTATTTTAATTTTAATTAAATTTAACTAAGTTCCCACGAGCTTTACACATTAGACCAAACTTATTAAATACAAATCTTTATTAATTTAATTCCATTCATTAATTCATTAATCTTGATTCAGTTTAATTAATCAGATTCAATTTTAAATCTTCATTACATATTTAATTCCAATTAGATTAATTTAAGCTTGCCTAATTTCTGTTATCCTGATTAATTTTTCGACAAACATCTAAAATATTCTAAACATCAAATTAAAGTTATTAAACTCTTTAATTAAAGTTGCTAAGATACGTAAATATTTCAGTTTCAAGCTTGAAGTTATCCTCTAGCTCAGTTTTATTAAATGCTTCCCTTAAAATTGATCCAATTTGTTTAACTCCCACAATTTTAATCACATATGCTTTTTTAAATTCTTTACCATTATATTTGTTAGAAATGGGTGCCCATGTGGCATGACCCTTTGAATCTTTTGAACCTTATCCAAATGGATTTTGAATTCAAATTCAAACCTATTTGGATAACCACTCAATATATATATATATATACATATATATATATATATATATATATATCTATCATATAATTGATATGGATAGATGATATATTTTATATTATCTCATATAACTGATATGGATAAATGAGATAACCATATTATATATCTGATAATATGGGATATGGGTGATTAAGAGAAAAACACATATGTCGTATGTTTTACCCATATACTGACTCTCTCCCAAAATACAACGATCAAGAGCCATTTTGCATTGTGACTTGTGTGGGTGATATTCATTTTGTAATATCACTCCACTGCTGGGTTGATTGATCAGATTCAGGAAGCACGTGATTTACCCACGAGGTTCTATCATCTAAAGGTATGATCTAAATATTTTATCCGCTACATTTTTTTTACTTTGATTTACATTGGTATCAGAGCTAATATGGGTATTTTCGTGCTTATTTTTTATGCATTAAAATATGTGTATATTTTTATATAAATATATATACATGATATATGCATGAATATTAATAAAGGAGGAAGATGTCTTCATTTTTATGTTCATTAAATGTTATTTTTAATTCCATAAATGTTTTTATTGTGAAAAATGGAGTCCGGCAGTACAAAAATCGAACCAAAAAACACCCTGGAAGGAGGAGCGTGGGCTTCACGCGCCACTGACGCCGTGGGAGGCTTCTACGCGCCACCACGCACTGCCACGCCCTTGCACGCCCCTTCACGCTCCAGCCGCGATTCAGATGCGCTTCCACGAGTCGTCACGCGCGCGTCAGCGGCGCTGTCCACGCGCGTGCCCTCCGCGCCACACACGCGCGCCGCGTGCTGAGCTTCGCGCCGAGCTGCTTTCCGAGCCTCGCGCTGAGCCGTGCCGAGCCCGTGCGCCGAGCCGCGTGCTGAGCCGCGCCGTTTTTCCTCCGCCGGCTTGGCTGGCTTGGCTGCTGATGCATAAGGCTCTGTTTGTTCTGTTTTAAATTTTGAATTGCGTTAAATTGTCATAATTAATTCGTTATAGCTTTGTTTTAAGCATGGTTGGTACCGTTAGACTCAGAATTAAATTTTTGTCTTCTATAAAATTTTGAAAATTTTATGAAAATAAAAAATATTTTTCCTGAAATAATAATTCATTATTTCTGGTTTAAAATGCATCCGGTGTTGCATGGTTAAGTTTCTGGGGTTGAATTTTTTATTATAAACCACTGCAATGGTTTAATATTTATTGGTATAGCTTTTGCATTTTACCAGATTCTGGAATATTTATTTCTAATTTGATGTGTGTTTATTAGTTATTTAAAATTCCAGAAAAATTCAGAAAAATTCCAGAAAAATTTCAGAAAATTTCATAATGATGTACATTCTGTTATGGCATAATTTGAATATTATATACAACATATTATTTTTTTAGAGTTTCTAATATGTTGTAATTAGAATAGCATGATTAATTGTTATTTGTTTAAATTCCATTGTTAATTGTGACATAGCATGAGTTGGTTGTGAATCTACATTATGATGCTATTGTATGGAATTATAAATTTTTATCATGTTTTTTAGACATGCCATAGTCAGTGGGAGGTTATTCGGTTAAGAGAAATCTTTGTAGATTAACTCCCGAAAACCAATATTTTGCGCATGAATTAAATTAAATTTTGGATAATTGTCACCTGTGGCGCAAGAGATGATTACGAGCATAGCGGATTTTCGATCTTGCAACTTGTGTAATATTGGCCTTGTTGGTAGGACTTATTTCCAGCTTATTTCAGCTTTTAGCTTAATTTAAGCTATTTTGATGTGTTGGTTCAGTTTAACAATAAAGCTTATAACTTTTTATAAGTCAAAATCAACTTATTCTTTGAGTGAGGGAGGAGAAGCTTAATTTATAAGTCAAAAATCAGCTTATGTTCATAGCTATAAGTTATAAGCTGTTAAGATATAAGTTATAATCACTTTCCCACAGCTCTACCAAACGGGGCCATTGTCACTATTTAATTTAGATTTTTGTGGCAAAATTGTATTATGCTAATCAAAATTAATCCCAATGCGAATTTCTCTCTAAACTGACTTACCTTATGGAAGTTAATTTGGTTGACCTAGACTTAGTAGAGATGTTCAAATGTGAACAATGTAATCCTATTCTTTAGATGAGCAAAAGTCTTGGGGACTTTAGGTCAGACCTTAATTGAGCCAAAGTAAGGAAACATGACTCAAAGTCGCCTTGTTTTTGTTGCCTTGTTTGGCACAACAAAATTTGATGTGTGCGCTATGGTTAGCGGCACACTAGTAGTTTTGATTGGCGAGTTTTGGAGTTATGAAATTAGTAAGCCCTCAATAGATCTGTATATGATCTTGACTATTGAGCTGCGTGGATTGACTTTGTAATTTGACTTGTAAATAATGTTACATCATTGGATGAAGTAACATTCAAGAGTCACGTCATCCAAGAATGCGAGCTTAAATAAATTAGTCATTAAGTGTAAGACGAGTAGCCAGTATGAGCAGTGTTTTGCTTCTACCCAATTATTGGGAGTGGATAGAGCAAAATTTCATGCACTATAATAGTGTGTGTTGAAATATCATGTGAAGTTAAAAGATTAGCGCTTAGAAGCTGCAAAATCTATTAACACTAAGTGAAAAAGAATTAGCGCTTAGAAGCTGCAAAATCTATTAACACTAAGTGAAAAGATTAGCGCTTAGTGGCTGTAAAATCTATTAGCATTGCCAACTTGTCTAAGTCTGGACACTTATTTTTCCACACTTGAGTGTGAGACATGAGGAGGGGCTTCTTTGTATGATTCCTTAGCTAGACTAACGTTTTTGAATAACGTTTACCACTAAGCGTAAACGTTGCAGCATAGTAATGAAAAGGTCAAGGCTGACAAGGTTGTTATGACTCTAAGAATTTGACGCATTGCTTGTGAGAGCATTGTGTTGAATTAGACTCTTTAGCCTAATTCACGCTTAAGTTACTTCAGGAGATGTCATAGATTGATAGCTTATTCTCTCCTTCTTGTGGATAGTAGAATTAATTGCAAGTAACTATGAAGCGAGAAACAGAGATGGCAAGAGGAGTATCGTCATCTTTCAACTAGATGCATTAAAGTGTATGGAGAATAAAATTGACTTGAAGGTGCAGGGGGTTAGCACTTACTAGTTAAATTTGTGACTTAGGCACACTTGATATCTCCATGACATCCTTTTATGATCTAGTGAATATGAATTAGTCCTGAGTCATTACCTAGCTGGGCCTAAACCTTTTAAACTTATCTTCGAGAACTCACACATTAAGATGATTGGAATTAGTTTATGACATTGGTCATGAACCCGTGGATTATTATACTTAATCACATTAATGAGATGATGACACGATGGTTTGAGTAGGCCTTCTTGGGCCCACTCGTTTGTGACATCCTGCTCTCATGTGAATGTGTAACTTTGTTCGCAATGGTTGCGCACAAGTAAGTAGGAAAGCCGTAGAAGGTCATTTGTATTGGCGCATTTAGTCCACTATGATATTTGTGACTAGATATGTGTAAGGGTATGATAGTTAAGCCTCAATCTCGACACATTTATAGATTACGATACGCATCTGAGTCAAGACTATTTGATCTCCCATAAGTCAAAAGTTTTGAGATGATTTTTTACATTGCACATATGAGGTCGAGATCAATTAGATAAGAGCTTTTGTGCTTTTACTTTTGACCAAGGTGACGAGTATCTATTTGAGTTTTTTTTAGAAAGCTTTGTGAAGAGAAATGGATGCTTGGAAAATTGATTATTCCTAGTACTCAACAACACAATGGTGTAGTAGAGATAAGGAATTAAGTATTGTTAATGTTAGGTGGATGATGGCGCAAAATGTTTCCCAATTGGGAATTGCACTAGTTTGTTGCCTATATCCCTAACTAAGTGCTCTTCATATCAGTTTTTACACTCCATTAAGTAATGGATTAGCAGAGAGCCATCTATGGGCGATCTGTAACCGTTAAGCAGCTTATCTTTATTTTACTTCTCATAAGATTGTGAAGTTAAGACCTAGGGTTCTATAGCGCATTATTGTATGCTGTCTTGTAAACACAAAGGGTCGTGTGGCGCATTATTGTATGCGGTCATGTAAACCCTCCAGGTCATATGCATATAGGTAAGCAGCTTTGTGGTAGTGTAACTAAGTCACATAAAGTTTTATTAGTAAAGGTGACGTGAATAGAGTTTTTGGAACTCTATAAGATAGAGAATTCTAAGCATAGCACTCTATGTAGCCTAGTTGAGAATGGAAAGAAATTTCCAATATCCTAGGGACAGTGGGAGCGATGTGCCTACTAATGGATTACTCCATTAGAGAAAAATACTCTACATTCTTAGGTGGTAGCGAATATGAAAATTTTCTACGTCATCACTGGGTGATTGAGAGGGGAACATTCATGATTGCTCCGCAAGATATAAAGAGCCTAGGATAATGCCAAAGGCTCTAGTCCCCTGTTTTTAGAAAGTGGATTAATGTTGCGCAATTTAAGACAAAGTCTTTGAGGATTAACCATTTCTATAATTTGGTTGACATTCCATTATGACGCGAAACTGTTCTAAAGTTATGCGTAATTTGGATAGTCATTCTTGAGGCATAAGGCTCGCTAGATACCGAAAAGTCGCACAATTGAGGAAATTGTAGACCATGAGAAAACTTCCTCCTAGGGAGTGAGGTTATTTTGACTTAGGCTATGATTGACATAAGTTCGGAACATTGATTTGTGGACATTGTGACCCAACTTTCTCGTTAGAGAATTGGATAAGTAGATCCGAAGGGATTTACCTTTTGCTTTTATGGTGAAAAGTTAGGAGCGCAAAAAGGTTGCTAGTTCCAATAAATCTTTTACAGCCTAAACCAGTTATCCAAAATAGTGGTTCTTAGATTTCGTCAAGCCATGATAGGCCAACGATGATCGATGTAGACCACTGAGGCATGATCAATGGTCCAAAAGAAGTTTTTCCTTACTTAGTCATTATGAGCCAGGAATTTATAAGGTTGTCGCCACCTAGGGTGGGCAGTCCTCTATTTTAGATATGATGGACATGGGTGATGTAATTTATATGCTCGGATGTACGATCCTTAGGGATTGTTTTGGGAAAATTCTCAGTTTGTCTTCGATGACTTACATAAGGAATATCTTAGAATGATTCTAGATGCAAAATTGCAAACCTATTGACTTACCTATCGGTAAAAGCCAGAGCCTTAGCTATTGAGTGTATCCTCGTATTGTCTTTGGAAGAAACAGATGACCTATATTCCTTGATCTTTTCTTTGTTGTGGGACCTAAAGTACGCTTTGTGGGCGTATTCGGCATGATAAGTGTTATCTTTGGTAAATGGTCAACTGAGTTGTTTAGACATTGACCTTGCTCATTAGATTGTGGATAAAATACTTTACTAGTAGTATATTAATTTGCTCATTGTAAGATTCAATGCGCTAGTTGGGCGCATCAAGAATGAACGCAAATTGGTCACCAAAACATCTTTAGAGAGGTAATTGCGCAATAGGTAGTGATCTTGAACCACTTCATGTGAGGCGCAAATGGTGGATTTCATTGTATATGCTTATTGCAAGAGATGCTGATAAGGCTTATGCTTGGAATCTATAATTGCGCAGACTGTGGTCGTTTTTTAGAAAAATCGATCACTTGTTTGTTATGAGATGATGGGATGTTGACACTATTATTATTTGTGTCATAATGATTAGCAGATGATGATGTCAGCAGGCAAGATTGGCTCACTCACACGAGCAATCGCCCTTGGCGCTTGGGAGCGAGCAAGAATGAGACTAATGGTTTATTTTTTGAGCCAAGAGAGACTTAAATTATCCACTATGCATGTCGCCTTGGTTACAACCAAGATGAGGTCGTGTTAAGGACCAAATATGGATGTTAGTACCCACTTTCCATGTTGTGCCTGTTATGATTAGCCAGATGCGAGATCTTATTTGGCGCCTAGAAGGCGAGCAATAGAGAATTCGAGTTAGGCACTAGAAAGCGACTAGACTAATATCTGTACGGTGTATCGAGGATGACGTCATTCTTTTGGAAGAGTTACTCCACCGTAACATGTATTCATATTATATGTGCTTGGCGACTGAGTAATGAGGTGAGAGAATGGATCCCTGTTTCCTCACCGTGTGAGTCTTACGTGTCATCATTGACATGACTTTCATTTATGTACCCTTTTGTGACTTTTGACTATGTCATAAGGTAAGGGGTTGATGTTCTGCTACTTTGGTATGTTGCCTGCGGTCATGTATGATTCGGCCTTAAGGGACATCACTGGGAAAGCGGTCAATCCTAAACTAAATGGCATGAGGGCAAAGGGAAGATCATCTAGTATTACACCACTGTTGTATATTCACTGCCGGCAACTCACATCGCTCTGTACGAGAGGCGGATTGAGTGTGAATATATTGCAAGAATTGAGAGGGTCAAACATGCTCTTTTTGAGGGATTAGCGATGTTTTTTTTGGACCGGTGTAATTAGATGGGTCTGGGGTATATGAGACACTATTTCTGTTCTTTTTTGGTTGATGTCTCTATGCTGGCTCATTTTGAGTTTCTAGTATATAGCTCCCACATGTAGGTGTTCTCAGCAGTCGCACGGTGCAGTGGCTAGTATGAGATTGTTCTTTTTTGAAGAGATTGAGATAGAGGTGTGGCAGTGTCATGCCAACTCATGTGCGAGTGGGAGATGTTAGAAATGGGTGCCCATGTGGCATGACCCTTTGAATCTTTTGAACCTTATCCAAATGGGTTTTGAATTCAAATTCAAACCTATTTGGATAACCACTCAATATATATATCTATCATATAATTGATATGGATAGATGATATATTTTATATTATCTTATATAACTGATATGGATAAATGAGATAACCATATTATATATCTGATAATATGGGATATAGGTGATTAAGAGAAAAACAACGTATGTCGTATGTTTTACCCATATACTGACTCTCTCCCAAAATACAACGATCAAGAGCCATTTTGCATTGTGACTTGTGTGGGTGATATTCATTTTGTAATATCACTCCACTGCTGGGTTGATTGATCAGATTCAGGAAGCACGTGATTTACCCACGAGATTCTATCATCTAAAGGTATGATCTAAATATTTTATCCGCTCATTAGTAGGCACATCGCTCCCACTGTCCCTAGGATATTGAAAATTTCTTTCCATTCTCAACTAGGATACATAGAGTGCTATGCTTAGAATTCTCTATCTTATAGAGTTCCAAAAACTCTATTCACGTCACCTTTACTAATAAAACTTTATGTGACTTAGTTACAATATTTATATTCGAATATTCCATATTAATAATTCATATTTCCATTTCTAGAATATTATATAATTATTAAATTAGAATACATATATATTTATTTATGTCATGTAATAATGTGTTTGGTGTGGTATATGTTTTTAATCTGACAGCTTAGGAGGTGGTTACTTTTTAACTTTTGTCAATTGACAAGAGAGCTTATATGGTCAAAATAGTATCTATATTTTTTTCCAACCATTTAGTTAACTATTTTATATTGTAAAATAACTAATTTGGTTTAAAGTATTTAAATATGAATTATAGTATATTTTCCATAAGTGGTATTATTTGAGTCGTTATATTCTTCCCTCTAAAATTTCGTCCTCGAAATTGATCCTTAGAAAAGTTATTCGTTTCCATTACGCACTTAAATAAAATTATTGTTATTGTTAAACTTATATCTCCTAGCCTATGGTGGAATTTTTTATTTTATTTTATTTTATTTTATTTTTGCTTTCAATTTCAAATCTTTAACACTATCAGATTATCTTTTCCTAACTTCAATTATGTTCTCGTTAAATTCAAGTTTTTTGTTTCTTGATGATTTTTGTTTTTCTAATTGTTTTAGACTATAGTTACTTAACTCCATTATCTTTTCGGTTTTCAAGTGAAACTAATTCAAATGGGTTTTCTTAATTATTTCCTTTATTGGGCATGGTATAGACCTAGTTCTTTTTATTTTTCTTCAAAATTAGCTACTTGTTTTTCTAGATCTGGTATAAAATGTCTGATTTCATTTATTATTTCTAATTGATTAGTTCTAAGTCTTTCGCTAATTTCTTTTAATAGCCTAATTAAAATATTATTTTATCCTATTATTATTTGTAAGGAAGCACTATTATTTAAGTTATTAGATTCTACTTCCTCACTCACTATATTAATACTCATGCAAATGTTATTGGCAATGTCGAGAAATCAAACTCTGATACCAATCTCAATGCGGGCTTGTGGAACTACAGATCTAATTTAATATTAACTCTTGTGAAAGTTTTTGGTGGTATTATCTACTTGCCTTTTTTAAGGATATTTTATTTTTAACACTAACAATTTTCTGACTATAATTTATTATAGATTGTCCGGAAACAATAGTCAAGAGATAATTTAATATACTTAACTCACTTTCTAATTTAAAAATATAGTTTAAACTATCTTTTATTTCAACTCTTAGTGTTGTAATTAAACGCATATAATTATTACTTATTAGAGTCTACAATTAAAATTTTCTTAATAGTTATATTTTTTTGAAATTTTTTAAACTTTTGGGGTCAACTTGTAAAATATAAGATTTGAATATAATTGGGCTTGATGAGGTGGAGTGAGGTGTGTGATGTGTATGTTCCAATTAGAATTTGGGGGATTCGGTCTTTGCCGAATTCGAGCTACAGGAATTAATATTTGTTTTTTCTTGTTTTTTTTCTTTTAATTGAGAGTATGTTAAAACATATTTAATTGTATGAGCAATTTTTTTCTATTTATTTGTAAAAATAAAATTATTATTAATGATGATAGTTAATGGTGTTACACACACCAATTAGTATACTAATACTAACATATGTGATGATATTATCACTTCAAAATTATGGACTCCGTCCATTATACAAATTATAAATCTAAAACTTTTAAAATTATGTCACATCATCCGTTAGTACACGAATTGATATATCAATTGTTGCGTGTATGTAACGCCCCCAAAATACACAATAGATATAACCCAAAAACATACATTGGTAATTGCATACATCAGAGTGAAAAGTCCTTTCATTACACAAAGTTAGAGATACAAAGAGTTTAATATAAATAAACACCCTATTGGCTTACACCTTTCCAAGTCTTAACTTGGTTACAACAAAAGTGAGTTTCGCTCTTTACATATTTAGTCCTAGGCTATACAAAATAAGCAAAACATAAAGCTCTTGCTTGCCAAAAATCCCTCCAATGCTATTGCCTTGGTGGAGACATACCATTATTACCTGAAAATGTTATTCTCAAATAGGGTGAACCACAGTCCAGTAGAAATCATCTAACATAGTATATGAAATTTGGCAAAGGTATAAGTAATACATACTCTTGAGATATCAATTTCAAGTCTTAATCCATTTTCTTTCAATTCACTTTCCATTCACTTATCTATTCTCCATTCATGAGTCAATTTCATTATTTCTCAACAAACGAATTGAGGCTGCAGCTCAATTAAATTTTAAATCACACAACACATATACATAAACACTTCAAACTTTTTATTTCACGAAAATTTCGTCCGCAGACAGCCGTCAAACGGGACTTATGTAAACGTAGGCCATACAAGCACTACAATTGCCATTTTACGGATATTTAGTCCGCGGGCTAGGCACCCATGTATAATTTCGGGACTTTCACCCAGGACACTCCGGACAACTTAATTATAATGGAGTCTATCCACTTTCTCCTCCCAAACAAATATCCATACATATGCAATGTATTTAAACAGCTAATCAAACATGAAGCACATCCCCTTTCTACTTCGAAACAAACATACATATACAATGTATATAAACACAGTCATATGCAATGACAATCATCAAAAGATTAGTTTCAATTCACCTAATCCACATGCAATTTCTACAACAATCAAAGCTATCCTCCACCGATAGCCCAATACAGTTATCTCTAGACAGATATTAAATCTCAAACAGGTAGTTTATTCAAAACTTCTAAAGAACTGAGTTAATACATAATCAATCCCGCCATTCATATCAATACCTTCTCAATTTCACATTTTCAATGTCAATTCCAATTATTTTTACAAAATAATGGTTGATCTAATTAGGGTAACTTCCCATTTTCCCCACATATTATCCAAGTGCCAAAATCATCAAATTAGACATAACACAACCTCATTTTCAAACCCCACAAGCGTCTATTTTACCTACACCCAAAACCCCTCTTTCCATTTCATGCCCAAACTCTAGGTTTGTTTAAAACATCCCCCAAATCACACCATTGTCACACAAGAGGCAAATAACTAAACTAAATATCATATCAAGGTGTAGAAAGATTCTTACCTCAAAGGAAGAAGATGAGTTCAACGAGAGAGAAACTCCAAAAATGACGAAACCCACTTTCAATCGGATCAAAACGAGATCTTGATGAGCTCCACCTTTTTCTCAAAGGCACTAGGGTGGAAATCCTAATGGATCTAGATGAAATCTAAGAGAGAATGTGAAATGTACAGAGAGAAGCTCAAGAACAAGCTTTTTGGAAAGTCTTAGAGAGAGAGAGAAAGAGAGAGAGAGAGAGAGAGAAAAGAAAAAGTGATTCAAAATGTCATCCTTTCGAATTGAAATATACACAGTCCACTCGAGTGTGGAAAGTCTCGCTCGAGCGTCAGACGCAAGGTTTCGCTCGAGCATGAAAGTTGGCGTTCGAGTGTGGAATGCACGTTTCCAGAAGTTTTGCAAGCGAAGGTCTCTGCTCGAGCGTGGAACTGAACGCTTGAGAGTCCAATGTACTCTGCAACAGTACTGAGGGTCGACAAATTCCGCTCGAGCGCAAGAATGGCCACTCAAGCGGAGGAGCAAATTTTGTGAAGCCCGCTCGAGCATGAGAATGCCCGCTCAAGCAGAAAGGCCAAAATTTGGGCGGCACAGGTTTGAAATACGAGCAACCCACCTGTCCCAAACGCAAAACAACTCGATAACTCAAATGAAGGGGAAGACAAGGAAAAGAGATAGAATAACTATTCAAAACCATACCAGCCCGAGTCCGAAATACGATAAGTAATGGGTCAAAGCCGGAATCGCTATAACCTCCCCCCCTTCGGGAATTTCATTCCTGAAATTACAAGCCAAGTTCACAAATATAGTTAAACCATTCCCAACAATATTATTCCCACAATTCAATACCATGACCCCTCCTTTGGTCATCCATTCTCACCGACTCGATGCACAAGTCCCACATTAAAATAAAATTTACAAATTTCCCAAAACATTTACAATGTTAAACCAATTTCATATTTTCAAAATTTATCTAGCATATGCAATGCTTCCAAAAGTGATACAACACTCAATATTTCACATTCTCAAAACATATGCAATGTTTATATATATATATAATCCATGTTTCCATAATGCTCATAACATATACAATGTCCCCATAACTTGAAATATATACAATGTTCATACTTTTCATTATCATAATCAAAATTTCAATACAAAATCAAACATCAACAAATAAGTCCAGATACTTTCCACGGACTTCCAATTCACGTTCCCAAGTTGCTTCCTCAACTCTACGATGTTTCCACAAAACATTAACTAAGGGAATCGTCTTGCCTCGCAAAACTTGATCATGTCTATCCAAGACTCTCACCGGTCTCTCCTCATATGAGGCATCCTCATCTACCTCCAAGTTGGTCCAATCCAACACATGCGATGGATCCGGTTCGTACTTCCGAAGTATACTAATATGAAATACATCATGCACTCCAAAAAGTTGTGGCGGCAACGCCAACCGATAAGCAACCTCCCCGACCCACTCAAGGATCTCAAAAGGCCCAATGAACCGAGGGGATAACTTCCCACTCTTCCCGAATCTAATCAAACCCCACCTAGGTGATATTTTTAGGAACACATGGTCGCCCACCTCAAAACACAAGGGCCTCCTCCTACGGTCGGCATAACTTTTCTGGCGACTCTGAGTCGTAATCAACCTCTTACGAATGAGTGCCACCTTCTTCGTCGTTTCCTGAACTAACTCAAGACCCAACAAAGGTGCATCACCCACCTCAGCCCAACATACAAGGGATCTACACTGTCGGCCATACAGGGCTTCAAATGGTGCCATACCAATACTTAATTGGAAACTATTATTGTAGGAAAACTCCACTAAGGGCAGGTGCTTCTCCCATAACCCCTTAAAATCAAGCACACAACCTTGAAGCATATCCTCAAGGATTTGAATAGTACGCTTGGACTGCCCATCAGTCTAAGGATGATACGCAGTACTAAAGGTCAATCTAGTGCCCAAGGCACTCCGCAAACTCTGCCACAATCGAGCTGTAAAATGTGGATCTCTATCTGAAACAATTGTCACAGGGACCCCGTGCAACCTCACTATGTCTCTAATATACAAGTCGGCAAGATAGTCTACCAAATCACCCATACGCATAGGTATAAAGTGCATGGACTTGGTCAACCAGTCAACTACCACCCATATGGCATCATTACCCCGTTAAGTCCTCGGAAGGCCCACAACAAAATCCATCGTGACATGCTCCCACTTTCACTCGGCTATAGGCAAGGGTTGCAACAAACTCGCTGGCCTCTGATGCTCGGCCTTCACTTGCTGGCAAGTAAGGCACTTTGATACAAACACGGCTACATCCTTCTTCATACCACTCCCCAAAAACTAGCAACTAAGGCCATGATATATCTTTGTGCCTCTCGGATGCACTGCAAGGCGTGAGTGGTGAAACTCTCAGAGTACTTCCTCTCGGCAAGACTCCGGCACGAGCAAACGGTCACGGTATCTCACACTCTGGTCGGGATACACATTCAAACCCTTCTCTACCTTTCCATTGGAGATCTTCTCCCTAAGGACTTCCACCTCATGGTCATCCCTCTGCGCCTCTAACACTTGGTTCACAAGCGCAGGTTGGGCAACTACAGTAAACAGGGATGCAGGCTCAACAGGCTCGCCAAGATTCAAGTCGAACTCACCAAGAGTACCCAACATCTCCCATTCCCGAATAGCAATACAAGCCACACTACTAATTCATTTCCTACTCAAGGAGTCAGCCACTACATTGGCCTTCCCAGGATGATAATGCAAGTCAAAGTCATAGTCCTCTATGAGCTGCATCCACCTTCTCTGCCTCAAATTCAAGTCTTTCTGGATAAACAAGTACTTCAGACTCTTGTGATCGGAGAACAATTCAAATTTCTCACCATACAGGTAATACCTCCAAATTTTCAAGGCAAATATCACCGCTGCTAATTCTAGGTCATGAGTAGGGTAGTTCCTCTCATGTGTTTTCAGCTGCTGCGAGCCATAGGCTACTACCTTCCCCTCTTGTATCAAAACATAACCCAAACCTTCCCGTGAGGCATCACAATATACTGAATAACCCAAACCCCTCTCCGGAATAATCAAAACTGGAGCAGTGGTAAGTCTAACCTTAAGTTCCTGGAACGACTTCTCACAAGTCTCATCCCACACAAATTTAACTCCCTTCCTTGTCAGCTTAGTCAAAGGCGAAGCTAGCTTAGAGAAATCCTTCACAAATCTTCGATAATACCCGGTCAACCCTATAAAACTACTACGTTTCTCAAAGGCATTCTTAGGCTGTGCCTAATCTTGCACTGCCTCTATTTTGGATGAATCTACAGTTACCCCTTTCCCGGATATTACATGGCCTAAGAATCTAACATCTTTCAGCCAGAACTCACATTTCCCAAACTTAGCATACAGCTTATGGGCTCTAAGTACTTCGAGCACCACTCGCAAGTGCTCCCCGTGTTCCTCCTCGGAGGGCGAATAGGTCAAGATGTCGTCCATAAAGATGACTACAAAATGGTCGAGGAACTCACGGAAGATCCGATTCATCAAATCCATAAACACAGCCGGTGCATTGGTCAGCCCAAAAGGCATCAATAGGAACTTATAATGGCCATACTGCGTATGGAATGCCGTCTTCGAAATATCTTCTTCCCTCACTATTAACTGATGGTAACCTGACCTTAGGTCTATCTTAGAGAAACAACAAGACCCTTTCAACTGATCAAACAAATCATCTATACAAGGCATTGGGTACTTATTTTTGACAGTCACTCGATTCAACTTCCGGTGATCGATATAAAGTCGCAAGGCTCTATCTTTCTTTTAGCAAAGAGAGCCGATGCACCCCAAGGTGAAGTACTAGGGCGTATGAAACCCTTATCTAATAGTTCCTGGAGTTGCACCTTCAACTCACTCAACTCAGCGGGTGCAAACTGATACGGTGCTATAGAAATCGGTGCCGTGCCAGCCACTAAGCCAATAGAGAACTCAATCTCTCGGGGAGGTGGTAAACTAGTAAGGTCCCCGGGAAAGACATCGGGTATTCACAAACCACCATTGGCAACTCAACCCGGACTTCATCACACTCACTACTCTGAAAGCTAGCAAGCAGACATCTAAGTTCACTCCGCCCGCGCGGATCATAGACCGATGATAAGGCTCTATCCACCCGATCCACCAAGAAATAAAAGCAATCCCGGCTCAAGGTATATACAGTAACCCTCTGACAGTAGCAATCTATAACGGCCCAGTATGACGATAACCAGTCCATACCCAGAATAACATCATAACTAGTCATGTCAAGCAAAACAAATGCAAATGGAAGTCGATGACCAGTGACCTCTATATCACAACCCCGACACCCTTATCTCAAGACAACTTCACCACCAATAGGGGACTCAACACAAATAGAAGATGCTAACTGTGCCAACTCCAATCCCAAAACTGATGCAAATGCAGACGAGATAAAAGAATGGGATGCGCCCGTATCAATCAACACACTAGCAACTGAATTGCAAAACAAAAAGGTATCTCTCACAATAGACAGAGCTGGTACAAGATCTGGCGCGGTAACAGCATACACACGCCATATAGGCCTCTGATCTACCTACTGACCCCTCGGAGCATAGGCCTGCTGCACTGACTGAGCGGAAGAAGCTCCTTGATTGGCCCTCGAGGTCTGTACTGACTGTGCTAGTTGGTGACTCTGTGTCTGTCTCGAACCAAACGCACCAAACGTGCCACCCAACTGTGGGCAAGATCTCTTCAAGTGCCCTACCTGGCCACACTGATAACAATGAGCGGCTGTCCTCTGCCCTGACTTTGGCTCTAAGAACGAGTCAAAGACGACGCTGCTCGCTGCACTCCTCCTCTCTGCGGGCAAGCTGCAGACTTGTGACCCAATTGGCCACATTTGAAGCAAGTCATATCTCCTTGACCACCTCTCCCAAAACCCGAGCTAGGTACTGGAAAAGTAGACATTGACTGAACCCCTTGGGACTGCTGAGGGTGAGAACCCCTCTGCCTCTTACCGTCCCCCTGACTGTCTTGACTCCTCCTGGAGCCCCTCATCCTCTCCTCCTCAGCCTGCATGATAGTCTCAAGATGGGTTGCCGCCTCTACAAGGCGCCCATAGTCTCTAATCATGGACCGGCCACTCGAAACATGAGACCGGTCCTCAACCTCTTCTCAAACTCCAAACACTGGCGTTTCTCAATCGCCACTAACTCTGGTGCAAACCTTGACAACTAGTGAAGGTGGCTCCAAACTTAGCCATAGGTGTGTTCAACTGCTTGAGGCGAGAAAACTGATCCCTCAACTTCTCCCTAACAGTGGGAGGCAAGTACTTGTCCTGGAAGGCGCTAACAAAAGCCTCCCAAGTTAACCCAATGCGCCCGCGCATACTTCCACCACTGACTCGCATCCCCCTTCAACTAGAAAGATGCCAAGGTTACCCTGAACTGGTTGCCCTCAATGCCAAGCATCACGAGCGTCTTCACTATCTGCTCTAGCCACTCATCTACCTTCAGTGGCTCCTTTGGGTCACCTAAAAACTCATCCGGATTAGATCGAAAAAACTCACTCTTTAGAAATGAAGGTGTGGACTTGTCTTTTTCCACACCCCCCTTTTGAAAGGTTTGAAATGAAGGCCTCACAGTTCAGATTCTCATGGTTCTGAATCTAATCTCACAAGTGCAATGTAAAATTCATAAACACCTGTCACGACCCAAACCCGCCCCTATGGGTTTAGCACCGTAACCGGCTAGTAATCCGAGATTACCGAAGGCCTGCTTAACAGTAAGACAGTAATACAGAGTACAGGGGCATGGCGGAAGCCAATACAGTAAATAAACAATATCCAATGTGAGCTGTGACAGTCTGTATGCAAAAAGATTTTTCATACATATATGCAGTCAGTGCAAAACAGTATATACAATATTTACAACCATTCGGAACAGGGACCTAATCCCTATTAAACAGTACAGTAACGGTGGTACAATAACGGTCTATACAGTCATTACAAAAACATAACAGAGGGGGAAAACTAAAACACCCCATAGCCTTTGCTAGACAGGCTCGGAACCTCGCAGTGAGGCACAGTAGTTGGCTTGACAAAACTGGAGTTTACCCCGACGCTCCTAGCCGCGGTCTGGTGCCTGTACACCTACATATATATATGAGCAGTGAGCTAAAGCCTAGTGAATAACACAATGCGTAAAGGGGTTAAGAATGAATGTCCTTACAGTAATGAAAACAGTTCATTAAACCAATATTTCAGTCGTTCAAGTCAATACAGTCATATGTGGTACATCCATTAGCATAACAGTACAGTAAACAGTAGGTCTTAAAAGACCGAACAGTCAATGATGGCCATCAATCAGTAGACAGCAGTGGTTCCAACAAGGGAACCGACAGAGATCTCTGTAACAGTAACAGTCAGTAACAGTAGTTGCTCAAGATGCCATAATACAGTTCAGAATATAGGACATACATTCATTCAGTTAACAGTAACAGTTCAAAAACAGTTCAGTTCAATTGTTCAGAAGATAATCATTTTTGAACATATCTTTACACAGTTGTTACTCACAGAGTTCTGGGCTATAGTAAAGCTAGAGCGCGTCTCCAGTCGCCGACCCTACACAGTTTACAGAACAAAACACACACACTAAGCCACACAGTTAGGAAAGCAAACAATTAGATCCACTAATTGCCTCATATATCTAATACTAGCCTTAAGATAATAACTTATCCCTAATTGCCTCATGCTACATCTATCCTAAAGATGCCTTAAACTAGGCCTAAGAATGCCTAGGATGGATAGGATGCAAAGATGCACTCGGAAAGCATTTTCAGAATTTTCAGAAAACAGGGGTCTCGCTCGAGCGTGGCTTTCTACGCTCGAGCGGACATGCAGACAAAGGAGCTCCGCTCGAGCGTGACTTCCGTCGCTCGAGCGGACTGCACTACAGTGAAAATTCTGGATGCTCAAAATCCACACTCGACGGGCGCTCGACCCTCGCTCGAGCATGAGACACAAGTCCTTGCTCGAGCGTGAATTCTCTCGCTCGAGCGGACTGTAAGCTCATGCAAAGTACTGGATGCACGCATTCCACGCTTAAGCGTCACTTTTCTCGCTCGAGCGGAAGGCATGATCACAGAGTGTACGCTCGAGTGTGGACTTCCTCACTCGAGCGTGGGTCCAAAATCTGGAAAACCCATATTTGAACCTCAAGCTCAAAACCAAGTTTTAATGCATCAAATTCGATCCTCTTGGGCTAATTTTATGGAAAAACACTTCAAAACTCATAATATTACATGTTTCAAAGATCAATTTGATAAATCAAAGCCCAAGGGTGTTTCAATTAAATCCAGTCTCAAACCAAATTTCATGAACAAGATGAACATGCAACATGCATGAACTTTAAACAACTTTCAAGCTTCAAAACATGCTCTAATGAGCTCATTCTTTCAAATCAAGATGAAATCATGGACTTAACATAATTATGAGCATGCATGTAACATTTTTCCATAAAACAACTTAAAACTCAACTCAACAATCCAACATGCATGCATGAATTAAGCTATAATTCAACACTATAAGACCAATTCAAGCCTTAGATCACTAAAGACCCATTAATCATGCAAGAATAAACTCAAATACACAATGAGAGGTCAATGATCTACCTTAGGTCTTCAATGTAAGACACAAGCTCAATTTGCAATTTACACTTCAATCTCTTGAAGTTTCTAAGCAAAGCAAAAGGACAATTCAACTCTCTCACTCTCTCTCTCTTAGTTCGGTGGTGGTGAGGAAATGAGCTGATGAAATGTTTGTTTGAGTGTATAAAGGCTCAAATATGCTTAGCCTACATGGGCCCACTAACAATGGCAAAGTTGTAGATAAGCCAAACTCTTTAATTAGCTTTATTTTAATCTATTTTAATCATACTAAATCACTTTTCAGATAATTACGCCATAAAATCACATAAATCTAATTAGCACAGAACATCAATCAATTTCAGATTCGGCCGCCGATAAGGCCTTCAATTTGCAATTTAAACGTAAAACATGAACATATCAATTAACAATCAACAGATAGAAAATGCATTTAAAACAAATACAGTTAATCAATCAGTTTCGGATTTCAGTCAGTCAGTTCAGTATTTCAATCAGTTCAATTACATCATAATCAGTCTCAGTTTAGGTAGTAATCAGTAGTTTGTCGGTAAATAGTGACGAGGGTTGTTACAGTCTCCCCCTCCTTATAAAGAGTTTAGTCCTCTAAACTCGAGTTACCTTCATTCTGGAAGAAAACAGGATTCAGTGGAAACAGTTCAGGATATCTCTTGGCCATGTCATCTTCCCTTTCCCAAGTGGCATACACGCCACCATGGTTTTGCCAGTCAACTTTCACTACAGGATCTCTTTGTTTCTCAACTTCTTGATCCGTCTGTTTACAATCTGTATAGGTCGTTCCTCGTAAGTGTAGTCATCACTCAGCACTACACGAGTAGGCTCTATCACATGGAAAGGATCCCGGAGGTAGTCCCTCAACATAGAAATGTGGAAGACGTTATGCATATGCTCCATTTCAGGAGGAAGCGCAACTTGATACGCCACCGATTGATTTTCTCAATAATCTCATACGGTCCGACATATCTTGGCGCTAACTTGCCTTTGACTCCAAAACGAGTCTGGCCTTTCATCGGTGTCACTTTCACAAAAACGTGATCACCCACTTCATATTCTCTGTCTCGTCTTCTGACATCTGCATAACTTTTCTGTCGGCTCTGTGCAGTTTTCAGTCTCTGTTGTATCATTTCACTTTCTCAGTCGTTTCATATACAATCTCGGGCCCAAGCAAAGGCCCATCTCCAACTTCTGCCCAGCAAATCGGAGATCTACATTTTCTGCCATACAATGCCTCGAAAGGCGCCATACCAATACTTGAATGATAGCTGTTGTTGTAGGCGAATTCAGCTAAAGGCAAATGGCTTTCCCAGTTTCCCTGAAAATCAAGGACACACATTCTCAATAAATCCTCCAGAGTCTGGATGGTCCTTTCTGACTGGCCATCTGTCTGAGGATGATAGGCACTACTCAGTCTCAGTTCAGTACCCAATGCAGTCTGTAAGCTTTGCCAAAATCTCGATGTAAACTTCGAATCCCTGTCAGAAACAATGGACACAGGCACTCCATGCAGTCTAACAATTTCATCAATATAGAGTATAGCCAATTTGTCCGCATTATAAATTGTCTTAACAGGTAAGAAGTGAGCAGATTTAGTCAGTCTATCAACAATAACCCAAATTGAGTCCATACCTTTACTGGAGCGAGGCAATCCAACGATAAAATCCATAGTAATATGTTCCCATTTCCACTCCGGTATCGGTAAGGGCTGCAATAAGCCTGCGGGTCGTTGATGTTCAGCTTTAACTTGTTGGCAATGAAGACATTTTGATACAAAGTCGGCAATTTCTTTCTTCATTCCCGGCCACCAGAAATTCAGTTTCAGGTCTTGGTACATTTTCATATTCCTCGGATGAATAGAAAATTTTGAGTTGTGGCCCTCTTGCAGAACTCTTCTTTTCAGTTCAGTATCATTCGATACACACAGTCTTTCTTGAAATTTCAATACATTATTCTGAAATTTGAAACCCGGTCTCAGTTTAGATTCCCTTTCTTCGATGATCTTTTTCAAGAAGTCATCATGTTGCTGTTTCTCTTTAATTTCTTCAATCAGTGCTGGTTGAGCAGAAATAGCAGCTAAGGTTCCACCTTGTTCTCTCAAAACAATTTCAATTTCGGATCTTTCAAGGTCACAAAGCAACTCTTTCTGTCCGGTGAGTAAACAGGCTAAATTGCCAATCGATTTCCGACTCAAGGCATCGGCAACGGTGTTGGCTTTTCCCGAATGGTACAGGATCTGTAGATCATAATCTTTAATCAGTTCTAGCCATCTCCGCTGTCTCATGTTCAGTTCTTTCTGTGTGAAGAAATATTTCAGAACTTTTGTGGTCGGTATATACTTCACATGTCGCCCCATAAAGATAGTGACGCCAGATTTTCAATGCAAATACCACTGCGGCAAGTTCCAGTCATGGGTCGGGTAGTTCTTTTCGTGCGGTCTCAGTTGTCGGGAAGCATAGGCAATCACTCTCCCATTCTGCATTAAAACACACCCCAAACCCTTATGAGAAGCATCACTAAATACAGTATAACCATCCGTACCTGAAGGTAAGGTAAGAACTGGTGCAGTCACGAGTCGAGTTTTCAACTCTTGGAATGCTGATTCCCTTTGGTCAGTCCAGTCAAATGATATCCCCTTCTGAGTTAATTGAGTCAACGGTAAGGCAATTTTGGAGAAATCTTTGACAAATCTTCTGTAATATCCAGCCAAACCCAAAAAGCTTCGGACTTCTGTCACATTTGTTGGTCTAGGCCAGTTTACTACAGCTTCAATTTTCTGTGGGTCAACAGAAATTCCATCTTTGCTAACAACATGCCCAAAAACATAACATGATCAAGCCAAAATTCACATTTAGACAGTTTAGCATAAAGTTTCTGTTCTCTTAAGGTCTGTAGGGCAAGTCTCAGATGATGTTCATGTTCTTCTCTAGTCTTAGAATAAATCAAGATGTCATCAATGAATACAACAATAAAGTCATCAAGGTATGGTTTAAAGATTCTGTTCATGAGGTCCATAAATGCAGCAGGTGCATTGGTAACTCCGAAAGGCATAACTAAAAATTCGTAATGTCCATACCTCGTTCGAAAAGCATTTTATCAATGTCTTCTGGTTTAACTTTCAGCTGATGATATCCGGATCTGAGATCAATCTTAGAGAACACTTGAGCACCCTGTAATTGATCAAATAAGTCATCAATTCGAGGCAATGGGTATTTATTTTTCACAGTTACCTTGTTCAGTTCACGGTAGTCAATACACAGTCTCAGTGAGCCGTCTTTCTTTTTCACAAACAACACAGGTGCGCCCCACGGTGAAGTACTGGGCCTGATGAACTTCTTATCTAACAGTTCCTTGCAATTGCACTTTCAATTCTTTCAATTCAGTCGGGCCATTCGGTAAGGAGCTTTAGATACTGGCTGGGTACCCGGAATCACATCAACGGTAAATTCAATCTCCCTGTCAATCAAATCCCCTGGCAGATTATCTGGAAAAACATCTGGGAATTCTCTGACTATGGAATACTGTTCACATTAGCATTATCATCAGTAGATACAGTCAATACAGACACAGAATACCCTTTACACCCCTTCTAATCAATTTAACAGCTTTCACAGATGAAATCAAATACGGAGAGGTACTACTCCAACCCATTAAACACAAATTCAGGTAAACCCGGTGGACGGAAAACTACTTGTTTCGTTACACAGTCTATGGTGGCATGATATTTCGTTAACCAGTCCATCCCCAATATTACATCAAAATGGTCAATGTTCAGTGGCAGTAAGTCAATAAACAAATGTGCATCTCCAACAATAATTTCACAAGCAGGGTACATGTATGCACAAGTCATGGATCCCCCAACGGGTGATGATACAGCTAACAGATAATTCATGGGTTCTAAGGGTCTATTCAATTTTCGCGAAAAAGCATGCGATACATAAGAATGTGTAGACCCCGAATCAATCAGTACATATGCATTTTGAGTACAAATAGAGAGGATACCTGACACAACGGTCTCAGTATTTTGTACATCTCCCTACTAGGGCGAACACTCGGCCCTGCCTCATAGGCTCTTTCCCGGTAGCCTTGGGGTTCGGTTTTGGTGTGCAACAGTTGATGCTGCGGCGCTGCTGCAGCTTTACTATTGCCCTGAGCAGTGGAAGGGCAATCTTTAACTGTGGCCCACCTTGCCACACCTGTAACAAGCACCAGATAGTTTATAACAAAACTCCCTTATGGTTCTTACCACATTCAGACGCTGATGTTCAATTTTTTCACGCCCCTCGTGTTCGAGTTCAGCCATCAAAGCTCGGTCAAGAACATTCACATAATTCGGTAATTTTAGAACACTTATTCTGTCGAGTATTGCAACATTAAGGCCGCCTTCAAACTTTCTGGCCTTCTTGTAATCAGTGTCCACCATGTGTGGTGCATATCTAGCAAGCCCGGTGAACTTTGTTTCATATTCAGCAACGACATTGTGCCTTGTCTCAGCTGTTCAAATTCAGTCACCTTTCTGTCCCTGACACACTGAGGAAGTACTTTTCAAAGAAGGCTCCTTTGAATTGAGCCCAAGTCATAACAGTGTTGTCATCACGGTTAAGCATCCACCACCTTCTAGCCTTTTCTTGCAAAGTGAAGGTGGCCAACAGTACTTTATGTGCCTCCGAGCACGGAAACACTTCAAACAATTTTCAGTCCCAAACCCATGCTTCAGCCTTTAACGGTTCAAGACCTCCCTGAAAGGATGGCGGTTTCATTTTGCTGAACTTCTGGGTGAGAGCAATTATGTCCCCATCATTAACATTCACATTCTGTTCCGGCTGTACCGGAGGAGGAGGTGGGGGCTGTTGGTTCTGTTGTTGATCTAATCGTTCAGTTATTAATTCCATCATTCTTTCCAGTCTTGCCATTCTTGCCTCAGAGGATGAGGATTCAGATTCATTTGCAGTTCTTGTATTATCCATTTCACTATAAGCAGTTATAACAGTTATCAACATAAGCAGTTGCATACTTAAACAGTTTATCACATAACACATATTCAGTCATGTTCACACACACTTTTCATGCTCATGCGATGCCCTAATTACTTTTCTAGGACACCCTATAGCTCATTTGGACACGTGTGTGCGGTATAACTCGTGGTAAGTATCGCTCTGATACCACTCTGTCACGACCCAAACCCGCCCCTATGGGTTTAGCACCGTAACCGGCCAGTAATCCGAGATTACCGAAGGCCTGCTTAACAGTAAGACAGTAATACAGAGTACAGGGGCATGGCGGAAGCCAATACAGTAAATAAACAATGTCCAATGAGCTGTGACAGTCTGTATGCAAAAAGATTTTTCATACATATATGCAGTCAGTGCAAAACAGTATGTACAATATTTACAACCATTCAGAACAGGGACCTAATCCCTATTAAACAGTACAGTAACAGTGTACAGTAACGTTCTATACAGTCATTACAAAACAGAACAGAAGGGGGAAAACTAAAACACACCATAGC
>JAPPVO010000010.1:55727221-55911399 GCA_030407325.1 Camellia japonica
GATCCACTCATTTTATATCTGGCAGTCTCTGACTGGGCCGTCAGCGCCGTACTGATAAAGGAAGAACTGAGGGAGCAGCGGCAGGTATATTATGTGAGCAAGGCAATGGTCGACGCCGAAACACGCTACCTTCCGTTGGAGAAACTCATCCTAGCCCTAGTCATAGCGGCAAGAAAATTGATGCATTACTTCCAAGGACATAGCATTGGGGTGCTTACAGATTATCCCCTCCGATCAGTACTACGAAGTGCAGAAGCGTCAGGACGTGTTTCAAAGTGGGCTCTTGAACTCGGCCAGTACGACATTCAGTTCCTACCTAGAACCTCAATCAAGGGATAGGTGCTAGCTGACTTTGTTGCTCAATTCACTGGGGGTCTTGCCGATTTCAAGTCTAATGAAACTCGACCGGAGCCGAACTGGAGAATTTATGTTGGGGACATCTGGCAGTTGTACTGTGATGGATCATCCAATCAGCGGGGCAGCGCAGCCGGAGTTGTGATCATGGCTCCCGACAGCGCAATAATTGAGCAGGTCGTCAAGCTCGGCTTCGAAGCGTCAAATAACGAAGCTGAATACGAGGCCCTTCTAGCCGGTTTGCGAAATGCACATCTTCTGGGTGCTCGGCGTCTGCTTGTATTTTGAGATTCCAAACTGATGATTAATCAGCTGAAGGGGGAGTACGCAGCAAGAAATGACCGTATGGCGGCTTACATTGCTGGCAAAATTCGACCATCATGAATTGAATCAGATAACGCGTGATCAGAACACGCATGCAGATGCCCTTGCCTGCCTAGCCTCCGCTATTAACTCAGAGATCAAACGGACCATCGAGGTGGGTTTCATCCCGGAGCCAAGCATTGGCCCTTCGGAAGAAGTCCAGGTCAATGTCATAGAATCTGGACCGAGTTGGATGGATCCAATTGCCGCATTCCTATCCTCCGAACAGCTCCCAGAGGACAAGAAAGAAGCATACAAGCTACGAAACAAAGCCCTGCATTACTACTTGGATCCGCAAGGAAAGCTTTATAAAAAGTCCCTTTCTGGTCCATACCTTGAATGCATGCATCCGAACAAAGTCGAAGAGCTTCTGACTGAAATTCATGAAGGCAGTTGTGGCGCACACTCTGGCGGGCGGTCTTTGGCCCATCAAGCTATAACACAGGGGTATTATTGGCCGACAATGAGATCCGACGCCGAATGCTATGTGAAAACTTACAGGGGGCACGAGTCTTTTCTAAAATTGATCTCAGGTTAGGCTATCATCAGCTCAAGATCAAAGCCGATGATATTGAGAAGACTGCTTTTCGGACAAGGTATGGCCACTACGAATTTTTGGTAATGCCTTTTGGAGTAACCAATGCTCCCGCAGCATTTATGGATTTGATGAACAGAGTCTTTAAGGCATACTTAGATGAGTTTGTAGTTGTTTTTATTGATGATATATTGATCTATTCCAAGAGTAGAGATGAGCATGAGAAGCATTTGAAGCTTGCCTTACAAATTTTGAGAGACAGAAAATTGTTTGCTAAGCTTAGCAAGTGTGAGTTTTGGCTTTCCAGTATTTCATTTTTAGGCCATGTGATTAATGAAGTGGGTATTTCGGTTGATCCTAGCAAAATTAAGGCCATTGTGAACTGGCCAAGGTCGACTAATGTGACCGAGGTTCGTAGTTTTCTGGGTTTGGCAGGTTATTATAGAAAGTTTGTAAAGGACTTCTCAAAGATTGTAGTCCCATTGACACAATTGAATCAAAAAGGAGTGCTATATGAATGGACCAAGGATAGAGAATCCTCTTTCCAGGAGCTAAAGACGAGGTTAGTCACAACACCAATTTTTGTACTATCGTCGGGTAATGAGGGATTTCAGATTTACAGTGATGCTTCACATAAGGGTTTGGGTTGTGTGTTAATGCAAAGGGGTAGGTCATAGCATATGCATCTCGTCAGTTGAAACCTCATGAAAAGAATTATCTCATGATTTAGAATTAGCAGCCATGGTATTTGCTTTGAAGATTTGGCATCATCACTTGTATGGAGCTTCTTGTCAAGTTTTCACAAATCACAAGAGTTTGAAGTATTTGTTCACTCAAAAAGAATTGAATATGAGACAGAGAAGATGGCTTGAGTTGTTGAATGACTATGACATGCAGATTCAGCATCACCCAGGTAAAGCTAACTCAATGGTCGATGCATTGAGCATAAAATCTATAGGGAGTTTAGCAGGTTTACTAACTGAGCAGAAGAGCATACTTCGGGATTTGCAAGACTTAGATATTGATGTTGTACTTTGCCGAGATAAGGGAATCTTAGCAATGATTTCAGCAGAGCTGACTATTATTAAGGAAGTAAAGACAAGATAGATGGGGGATGAATTTTTCAAGAAGGTAGTTGATGAGATTATCACAAAGCTGAGACCAGGATACACCTTTGAAAATCAGGTACTTAAGTTTGAGGGAAGATGTGCGTGGCCGACATTCCAAAGTTGAAAAGGAGAATTTTGTAGGAAGCCTGTAGTTCCAGATTTGTTGTTCATCTAGGAAATACCAAGATGTACCAAGATGTGAAGAAAACTTTTTGGTGGCCGAATATGAAAAGAGAAATAGCCGAGTTTGTATCACAGTGTTTGTATTGTCAACAAGTGAAAGCAGAACATCAAAGGCTAGCCGGACTTCTTCAATCTTTGTCAATTCGAGAGTAGAAATGGGAACACATCTCCATAGATTTTTTTGTGGGTTTGCTGAGGACACAAAATGGTATGGATTTGATTTGGGTTATAGTTAATAGATTAACTAAGTTAGCACACTTTTTACCTGTTAAGACTACATTTAATGCCGATCGACTTGCTTTGTTGTATATGAATGAGATTGTTAGACTTCATGGGTTACTGATGTCTACTGTGTCAGACTGAGATCCAAAATTTGTTTCTAGATTTTGTCAAAGTTTACAAAGAGCTTTGGGAACCGAGTTGAGATTTGGCACAGCATTTCATCTCCAAACCAATGGGCAAATAGAGAGAACGATTTAGACACTTGAAGATATGCTTAGGTTATGTGTATTGGACTTCAAGGGAAGTTGGGAATTACATTTGCCATTAGTAGAATTTGCTTACAACAATAGTTTCCAAGCTACCATTGGCATGGCATCGTATGAAGCTTTGTACGAGAGGAAGTGCAGATCGCCAATATGTTAGACCGAAGTAGGAGATAAAGCTTTGATTGGTCCCAAGATAGTTCAAGTGATAACTGAGAAGATTAAGCTTATTTAGCAAAGAATCAAAACTGCTCAGAGTCAACAAAAGAGTTATGCCGATCAAAAAAGAAGAGAATTAGAGTCTGAAGTTGGAGATCACGTATTTTTGAAAGTTTCGCCGAAGAAAGGAGTTTCAAGGTTTGGGAAGAAAGGTAAGCTAGCGCCTTGTTACATCGGGCCATTTGAAATTCTTGAGAGAGTTAACCCTGTTGCCTACCGACTTGCTTTTCCACCATAACTAAGTCAAGTCCACAATGTGTTTCATGTCTCGATGTTGAGGAAGTATATTCGGGATCCAATGCATGTGATTGATCATTTCGAGATTGTGGTTAATGAAGATTTAGGCTACGAGGAGAAGCCGATACGAATTATTGATAGGCAAGTGAAACAGTTGAGGAATAAGCCGATACTGACGGTGAGAATTGAATGGAAGAAGCATTATGGCAAGGATGCTACATGGGAAATGGAAGAGGAGATGAAAATCTGACATTCGGAGTTGTTTTTGGGGCAAGGTAACTTAAGTTTGGGGACCAAACTTCTTTAAGGGGGGTAGACTATAACAACCCTCATTCTTGTCTTAGTCATGCTCATATGAATTTACATGATTTTGCCTTGTTAAGCTTGCATTTGCAGACTTTGATTTGTTTTGTCTAAGTAAAGGTTCCGTCTGGTTTTGTGCTATTACGTTTTGCCTAAGTGTTATATGCATGCTTTGTTCCTTGTTTTGTGAATTGAACCTAGGCTATCTATCCTTGGTATCTCATGGCTAAGTCACGCCTTTGAACTTCTTACACCTAGGCCATTGAGCGTCAACACCTAGGATCATCTTGAAACCATCTTGATTGACCTCCACCTCTACCTTGGCATCCTGACCGAGATGTGTATCACCTAGGCCGGGATGTCACGCCCCCAAAATAATATAATAACGATAATTCATATGCAGAATAAATATGAAAAACAACATACTTTCATATATCAGAGTTCACTGTTTAACAACCAGTTAAATGCCATATAGGCTTACATATTTCCAAGTCATTGTTTGGTTACACAAATTGAGTCTCGCTCATTACATCTTAAGCCCTTGGCTTTACAAATAACAAACATACACACATAAGGCATAATTAAGAAGCTCTTGCTTCCCAAAACTCCATCCACGCTATTGCCTTGGAGGAAGCATCTCACCTGTACCTGAAAATGGTATTCCCATATAGGGTGAGCCAATAGCCCAGTGGAAATAATTTAACACAATTTATGAGGTTTAGCAAATATATAAATACGACGTACATAAACAATATCGATCCTGAAACATCCACAAGACCTGCATATTCATATGCCACTAAGACCAACCTTATTTCATTTTCCTTTAATTTCATTTCCAGTTCATATATGCTACTCAATTCATGAGTTAAATTCGTTATCTTTCAACAATCAAAATGAGACTACAACTCAATGATTTTCCAATTATGCAAAACTCACATAAACACTTCAAACCTGCCATTTTATGGATATTTCGTCCGAAGGAATTGACACCTATTTATATATAAAATTTCGAGTCTTTCACCCAGGACACTCCGGCCAACTTGCTTTAAATGGAATCCATCCCCTTTCTCCTCCCAAACAAATATAGATATGCAATGTATTTATAAACATAATCACATATGAAGTACATCCCATTTCTCCTCCCAATAAACATACATATACAATGTATCTATAACATGGTCATATTCAATGACACCAACAATGGATTAGCATTAAATCGCCTAATCTTCATGTAATTTCTACAACAATCATAGCTATTCTCCACCGATAGCCTAATGCAATTATTTCTAAAGAGATGTTCAATATCAAAATAAATAGTTTATTCAAAACTTCCATAGGTGAAATAATACATATCCAATATCACCATATATAATCACAACCTTCCAATTTCACGTTTTCAATGTTAATCCCAATTATTTATACAAAATAATAATTTAATCAAAATTAGGGCAGAATCCCCCTTTCACCAAATATCAACCCAAACACCAAAATCAACTATTTTGCCACAACATGATCTTATATTCAAGCCTCATACTCGTTTACCGCATATTCATCAAAACCCCTCTTTTCATTTCACACCCAAATCCTAGATTTGTCCAAACCACAACCAAATCTCATCATCTATACACAATAGCAAATAACTAAGCTAAAAACCATATTAGAGTGTAGAAAATCCCTACCTCAAGTTTTGAAGAGAATTTGAGATGAAACCCCAAAATCTACGGTGTTGAAACTCGATCTCCACCGCACACAATGAAACCCTCGAGGTGATAACCAACTTTGGTGAAGAACTTAGGCCTAAATCCCAATGGATTTGGAGAAATCAAAGAGAGAAGATGACTTCTAGAGAGAGAAGCTCTAGACTTGGAAATTTGGAGAGTTTTAGAGAGAGAGGGGGCTACAAAAAGTGATCTGAAACCCTAATTTACGGATTGATATAACAAGGTCATTCGAGCGTGAAATACACTTTCCCGTAAACAATTTCGAATGCATTTTGCATTTTTGCTTTCGACGAGCTGATTGGGCAGCTCGACCCCCGAAGTTGACCTGGTCAAAATCGAGATCGCTACACGAGTTGTGTATCATCTAGGCCGCAATGTTTATCATCTAGGCATCCAACATCTTTGATCCTTGAACCTTGCAGCCTTGTTGTGCACCTTAGCCAACACCTAGCAATACTGTTCGTTGACTTGTACAACCTAGGCCGAGGTGTGGCACATCTAGGCCGAGGTGTGGCATGCCTAGGCCGAGTGTTATCCTTCCTAGCCGAGATCAGGGAGACCTTACTTGTTCGAAGCCTATGTTTTGATTCGGGATCATTTCCTTGTCAGAGTACCCATGCCACCTTACTTGTTATACACACTTTGACCAACTCTTGTCTTTCATTCTGGCACCTTTTGAGGAGATTTGACAAGATGATGCCACGTGTCCTAGTAGTGGGTTTAAGTCAGTTAGTAGTGAGAAACCCATATCATTTGTCATATCTTTTCCTTGTAAAGAGATAAGCTCCAGACGAAAGAAGAAGAAGTTCTTAGAGTGATATAAGTAGATTTCCAAGCTTGATTTTCATATCTTGAACCGTTGGATTTGTGTTTTGAGGTTATATTCTTGATCTATTCTTGTTGTTCTTTATGTTAATTTGATTACATTGCATGATCTATCATGATTCATGAGTCATGCATTGATTTTAAGTTTTGTTTTAGAGAGAGAAAGTGATGCTCTTGTGTTCTTGAAGAAAAATCATGTTTTGATCCAAAAGTCTGTATCTAGTTCCATGTTTTTGTGTTTGTTTCCATGAAATCTTCAAGTATGGGTACCTAGGTCCATGTTTTTTAACTCATATCATGAAATCTCAGATTTTGAATAAAAAGTTATGATTTTAGCATTCATGTTCTTCATGTTCTTCCAAAGGAAACCCAGATTTGCAAGGTTCACTAGTTCCCTAAGTGCGGTCACCGAGGCCCACCCTTGTCTAGACTTCACACCTAGGCCAAGCATTGCATCTCACATTGGCCTACCCTGCATGATCACTTGGACCTTAGTCTACCTTGCATAGCACTTAGGTCGACCACTGCACACCTTCGTCGGCACCTTGTAACATCTCGACAGGCAGCCTCACACCTAGGCCAAGGAGACCACACCTCGGCTAAGACCTCCTGAGTTCACCCAGCTAGGCCATTTCAGCCTAGCTCATCTGTGTGCGTCCATTGCGAGACCTGGTTTGTACCCAACATGATTTTCCAAGAAGAAAAACAGTGATTTGACTCCCAGCAAATGTTTTTCTTTATTGACTTGGTTTTGGAAAGAAATGTCAGGATCTATTTTGCTTATTTGAAGTTTGTTTTGAGAGTGCATTGCATACACATCCTTGAGCATCTCTTTTTGGCCCCGTTTGGTGTAGCTGTTAAAACAACTTATAGATTATAGCTTAACAGATTATAGATTATGACTTTAATCAGAAGTTGTTAATCTGTTTGGTGTAGCTATTGGATTATAGATTTAAGTTGCTAAGTAGTGTTTGTTCAATAAGCTGTGAAATAGCTTTTTCAATTAATTTTTATTTTTTGTTATTTACTACTTGTCTACATTTCTCATAAAAATAATAATAATAATCTATAGTCCATTTGGGTCTTTTTCTATTTTTAAAAAATAAAAAATAAAAAAAATCTAAGAGTATAACCATAAATTAATATGTGCACAGTAGAAGCTGATAATCAGAAGTAAGGGGTGTGCAGCTTCTCAGAAACAGCTTTTTTGAGTTAAAATAAGCTGTTAGAATCAGAAGCTATTTGAAATAAGTTTAACAAAACAGTCAAAAATAACTTTTTCAAAGCTAAAAGCTATTAAGTTAGCTTTGAAAAGCTGAAACAAACACCCCCTTTGTCTTCTTGAAATGCATTCAGTAGACCTTGCTATGTATTTGTAGGTCTTGGATTTTTGCCCTAATTCCCTACATCTGAAGAGCTATTGTGAGTGGTATTTTTAATAAAGTTATGTTATAAAGTTTTGATAAAAGTTTTGCTTTCTTTTGGAAAAGTATTTGATCAAGCATGACTGATTATCCATTAGTTTTTGTATCAAGTATTATGTTTGTTTTGATGACATTCTTGAAAGGTCCTCAGTGCTAGGAGACTTTAAGGCAACTAGCACCCTTGTTTGAGATATCTCCCTTGCCACCGACGGCTTCGGCGGGTGGGCTTGTCTAACTGATTCCAGGTCAGTTATTCCCTTGTTTTGTCAATGAATGTCATCCCTTGGTATTATGTAGATGTTAGTAAACATCCCAAGAAGCTTTGAAAGACTTTAAGTGATGGACTCAGTTCGTCCCTTGTTTTGTTACAAGTTATGATACGTGTGGTTTTGGCAAAATCTCAGAATCATTCATTCAAACCTTTGTTACTTATATCATTCACTAAGTTTTCAGCTCACCTCTCTCCTTTATATATATGTATGTGATGAACAAGAAGGTGATGTCGCCTAAGCTTTATGTGTAAGATGTTTTGGTTCTTGTTTTTGTGGCATCTTGAAAATTATGTTTCTTAGCTTTGTAGATCATTCGTTTTGTATATTCAGGCTTGAGAAACCTTTTGATCAACATGTAATGTGAACTTTACTTCATTTTGTATTCAGGTTGTAAGCCATGTTAATATGAATGTCATTTCATTTGATCTATGTACAGCTCTTATGGACTAAATAAAATTGAATTTATGCTTCCGCACATGTATGCCCCGTATGTATATTCTGGTTGTGTGAATCTTTGTAAGTTGGCCTTTAGCAATCTCGAACTACTGGCCATCACGACATCATTCTACTAGGCGCGGAATGGGGTCGTGACAGTCAATCACCACTTAATCCTAGTTAATTATAATTACTACTTAACTTAATTCTTATAATTAATCTCAAATTAAATCTTTAATTTAATTATTCCTAATTTTATTAATCTGAATCAAATTTTTTAGTTAAACTCCCAGAAAATTTTACATATTAAATTGATTCAATTAAGCTCGTCATTTATGATTTCTAAAATCATTCCGGCTTCCAATTTCTAAATCTAAATAAAAGCTTTACATTTAAAATTGAATTTATTAAGTTTCTCGATCTTTCATTTAATTCAAGCTAGATTAACATACTAATTATTCCTTAACTTAATTAATCACTTATTAATTTTAATTAATTATGTATAATTCTCATGTTAATAAATCTATTCAATTTCAACTAACTTTTATTTTATTTTAATTTTAATTAAATTTAATTAACTTCCCACGAGCTTTACACATTAGACCAAACTTATTAAATTCCTCATTATGGTTTCTTAATTAGATAATCATCAAAAAAAAAAATTTATTCAAAACAAAACTTTATTAATTTAATTCCATTCATTAACTCATTAATCTTGATTCAGTTTAATTAATCAAATTCAATTTTAAATCTTCATTACCTATTTAATTCCAATTAAATTAATTTAAGCTTGCCTAATTTCTGTTAACCTGATTAATTTTTCGACGAACATCTAAAATATTCTGAACATCAAATTAAAGTTAAAGTCTCTAAGATGCGTAAATATTTCAGTTTCAAGTTTGAAGTTATCCTCTGGCTCAATTTTATTAAATGCTTCCCTTAAAATTGATCCAATTTGTTTAACTCCCACAATTTTAATCACATATGCTTCTTTTAAATTCTTTACCATTATATTTATATTTGAATATTCCATCTCAATAATTCATATTTCTATTTCTAGAATATTATAATTATTAAATTAGAATACATATATATTTATTTATGTCATGTAATACTGTGTTTGGTGTGATATATGTTTTTAATCTGACAGCTTAAGAGGTGATTACTTTTTAATTTTTGTCAATTGACAAGAGAGCTTATATAGTCAAAACTTGGTATCTATATTTTTTTCCCACCATTTATTTAACTATTTTATATTGTAAAATAACCAATTTGGTTTAAAGTATTAAAATATGGATTATGGTATATTCTCCATAAGCAAGGGCGGACCTAGGGCTGGGCATAGGTGGCTGCAGCCCAGCCCAAAATTTAAAAAATTTGTAGAAATTTTTTTTCCCAGCCCAGCAGTCCAGCCTCCCAACCTCTCCCAGTCCACCCCCGCCCCAAATAAGGGCCAATAGTTTTTTTGTTTGTTTTTTAGATGGGCTGCCAATAGCAGCTCAAGTCTTACCCAAAAAAATAGATAGGCAGCCCAATAGATTTATATTTGTTTAATTAAAAAATCTTCCAAAACAATCCTCACATCTTCTAATAGATAGGCAGCGGCCTTCTCCGTCGTCACCAGCAGCTCTACTTTCCTAACATTTTTGGTAAGTGTAATTAACCAATTATTTTATTTCGTTGGTTGAGAATGGATTTGATTAGCAATGATTTTGAAATTTTGTCTTTATGCAACAAATATTATATTGCTTTTAGTTTTTTTATGATGCTACCTTGTTCAATGTTCTATATTGCTCTTACTTTTTGAACTTTGAAAGAGTTTTTTTGGACATATATAAAAAAATGAAAGCTTAAATAAAAATTATTGAGGATGTATCTAGAAACCCTAATATTTAAAATTATTACGAATATACTCTGGTTTAATATTAAATAGGGCTAAATTGTTTTTTAAATTTTTTTTAGGTTATAAATAATGGAACCTCCACACTCAAAAAAAAGAAAAACTCTTTTTTCATTCTATCAATGAAAACAAAAATCTAGTAGTACAACATCCAATGTTGTTGAAACCTCATTTTCTGATGTGCAGCCGCCTTCCATGCCTCAAGCAAATAAACCAAGCGAATTTGATTCAACTAATATTGAACGGGATCCTAGTTTACGCTTGCAAATTTGTGAATATCTAGTTAATCAACAGGATGAGGTTAGACGAACTTATGTGAACTTGGGGCCTTATCAACCTAGACTTGAGTATCTTAGGTCCTCATTTGGAAAGCAGAATCGCCGATTTCAACATATTTGGTTTAAATAATTTCTTAGCTAGAGTATTCTCCTTCAAAGAATAAAGCATATTGTTTTTCATGCTTTTTGAAAATTGATCTAGATTCTGTAATCGATGAATTCGAATTTTTCAAGACTCGTCAAGCACAACTTAGTTAGATTGTTTCTAATCAATAAATTTAGATACTAATCTAGAATATATTATTAAATTCTCTTTTTTCTTATGTGGTTATATTTAAAATATATTGTATAATTTTACCTTAATATTAGCCCACCCTATTGATGAATCATGGGTCCACCCTTGTCCATAAGTAGTATTATTCGGATCGTTATATTCTTCCCTCTAAAAATTTTGTCCTCGAAATTGATCCTTAGAAAAGTGATTCGCTTCTGTTACACACTTAAATAAAATTATTGTTATTATTAAACTTATATCTCCTGTGGTGGAATTTTTTATTTTATTTTATTTATGTATTTATTTATTTATTTTTTTTTTTGTGCTTTCAATTTCAAATCTTTAACACTATCCGATTATCTTATCCTAACTTCAATTATGTTCTCGTTAAATTCAAGTTTTTCGTTCTTGACGATCTTTGTTCTTTTAACTATTTTAAGCTATAGTTACTTAACTTCATTATCTTTTTAGTTTTTAAATGAAACTAATTCAAATGGTCTTTCTTGATTATTTCCTTTATTGGGTATGGGTATAGATCTAATTCTTTTTATTTTTCTTCAAAAATAGCTACTTGTTTTTCTAGATCTGGTATAAAATGTCTGATTTCATTTATTATTTCTAATTGATTAGTTCTAAGTCTTTCGCTAATTTCTTTTGATAGCCTAATTAAAATATTATTTTGTTCTATTATTATTTGTAAGGAAGCACTATTATTTAAGTTATTAAATTCTACTTCGTCACTATATTTAATACTCATGCAAATGTTATTGGCCATGTCGAGAAATCGGACTCTGACACCAATTTCAACGCGGACTTGTGGATCTACAGATCTAATTTAATATTAACTCTTGTGAAAGTTTTTGGTGGTATTATATACTTGTCTTTTTTAAGAATATTTTATTTTTAACACTAATAATTTTCTGACTATAATTTATTATAGATTGTCCAGAAACAATAGTCAAGAGATAATTTAATCTACTTAACTCACTTTCTAATTTAAAAGTATAGTTTAAACTATCTTTTATTTCAGCTCTTAGTGCTGTAATTAAATGCATATAATTATTACTTATTAGAGTCTACAATTATAATTTTCTTAATATTTATATGTTTTTTTGAAAAAATTTAAACTTTTGGGGTCAATTTGTAAAATATAAGATTTGAATATAATTGGGCTTGATGAGGTGGAGTGAGGTGTGTGATGTGTACGTTCCAATTAGAACTTGGGGAATTCCGTCTTTGCCGAATTCGAGCTACAGAAATTAATATTTGTTTTTTCTTGTTTTTTTCTTTTTAATTGAGAGTATGTTAAAACATATTTAATTGTATGAGCAATTTTTTTTTCTATTTATTTGTAAAAATAAAATAATTATTAATGATGATAGTTAATGGTGTTACACACACCTATTAGTATTTTAATGTACTAACATATGTTATTGTACGGGAAAGAAATACACCTTCTCGTATAATCCTGTTGACCAAGTCTGCGCTCCTCCGTACGACGTCGTTCAACTACCTGAAAATACACACGTGAGCTAACCGGCGGGTGTGTGCCGGAAACCTCTCCGATGCCTAAGTCAGTAAGCTTGACAAATAGACAAAAGCTCTATGAATTCAGGGAGTAAAGTTGCATTACCTCTTCAAAGGTGATATTGGTGAGCTTATATAGGTTTCGCGCGGCACAATCCTGGTAGGACTCTTATTCCCCTAAGTAGAGTCCTTCTAGGATTACTCCTCCTTGCGTAGAGTCCTCCTAGGATTCATACTCCTGGAAGATAATGCTTATCCTCCAACACCCTCCTCACTGCTTAAGCCAAGTGAAATAGCTCTTCTTACGGCCGAACTACCACATGACCAAGATAACCGTCACTTCGGCTGTAACCTTCCTTTCTCTTATCCCGGTTTTCACACGCTAAAACCGAGCTATCCATAAGAGAGCTAAGCCGAAGTAACTCTGACACCAAGTAAGCAAGGCACATGTGATCTTCAACCGAGCTATACTTAGTCCGGCTCTTTAATTACGATCCTTACCTCGGTTCTATTTCAACAACCGAGCTAAGTACTGCAAAGGCCCTTAGACCAGACTTACCTACTGCGCCATAACCGGTCTAAACTTTGGGACCGGTCTAACACACTTAGGACCGAACTGCCCTCTTAGTGAGGGGCAACGGTCGACCGAACTAAGCCCTCTCTTCATCCGGCGACGAACTTCTTTCTTTGGGCCGAACTACTACTTGTCCGAGGCCCATGTTCTAGGCTTCTTAAGTACGGCCCATAGATCGGCCCACTTATTCTAGCTCGGCCCAATTTTCACATAAATTACCCTCTCAATTGCCCCTTAATTCTATCTGCACAGCATGATTGGGATTACCTGTCCATAAAACCGGGCTAAAGTTTTGGCTTATCCAACCGAGCTATAATCCTTTAGCTATTCCGGCCGAGCTGAAAACCTTTTAGCTTCTCCAGCCGAGCTAAACTCAAGCCGAGCTATGCACGTCCGGTCACACGTCTCTTCAGTTGCAGAAACTGAAACGCTTGTCCTTCCTCTGACACGTGGCATGCTCTGGTTTGTCCTCCACAGCTGTACAGCCGCCCTCGTACTCCGAAAAAATTGAATAGTTCCCGCCTTTTTGTCTTTTACACAAAACACATTCCTCATTCTTGAATCACACTCACCTCTGTTCATCTTCCCTCTCTCTGCTGCCTCTGAAGCTCGTGCCTTCCTATACTGTTGCTTCAATCCTCCAGTGTCTTCTCTCTTTCTCTGGTAAGTACACGAATCCATTCTTGCTTCTTCTGTTTTTTTTTTTTGCTTTCATTTTAGTCCATAGTTGTTCATGCTACGTATTGCTACAAAACACTTTGTTTTTCTTCTACCATATCTGCACTTTCTGAAGAACTTCGCAAGAACACTTTGAACACACTGATTTAGCAAGTAGAACGCCTTTTTGATCCTTGTACATGTTTTAACCGAACTAGAATATTGTTCTTGCTATATAAAAATCTAGGCAAACTGAAAACCGGACTAGAACTTATACACAACACAGCAGTAGTAGTATTCACAGGTTCCCCTTTGATACACTCTAGCCGAAATAAAAACACACTTGTGAACTAGAAACTCTGGCCTTTGACCGAGCTAAGCCTTGGGGCCTAACCAGCTTTCTAAGTTCCTGAACCGAACTGAGAAAACTGCCCCTTTAGGCCTAACCGGAATAAGAAATACCACAGGTGAAACCGAAATAGTGAGAACCTTTCAGAAACCGATGTAATTACCATAGCGCCCTGTCGAACCGAAATAAGACTAGACTTTTCTTGTTTTGTTTTGGTAGCACGGTCTTCGATCTGTGCTTAACACCTTGTTTTTCAACTTTGCAGACTTAGGTTGCCCAGATACCTCTGCGCACTCAACCGAGCTACCGAGCACCCTCTTACAACCGAGATAAATTATTTAATTTATACAATAAAATGGGGAAGTATAGATGTCTTGTAGAAACCCCAGGGGGCCTAGCCGAATTCAGGAAGGACTACCAAATCCCAGCCGATGTAAACCTGGTCTTAGCCGAACAGGATGTAGATCCTTGGGACAATGAAGGCTTCGTCCCATTTACACTTCAATCAATAATAGAGACCGGACTACGATTCCCCGTCCAGCCTTTAATTTGCGAGTTTCTTAGGCAAACCAGACTTTGCCCCACCCAACTCTCCACCAATACATACCGAATAATAATGGGCATAGATGCCCTAAACCGCCAAACCGGTCTAAACCTAGGCCTAGCCGAAATACTCCACCAGTACTCAATAGGTTCCAAAAACGATGGCTGGTGTTATTACCTTAGAATACGCCGAAGCCGAGAAAAAATAATCAAACACACACCGGATAAGGATTTAAACGACGACGACTTCCTTTGGGTCTCGGGGAATTTTGAAGACTTCCAAGCCCGAATCCCAGGCCGAAGAATAAATTGGAAGAAAGGAGAGCCCGGTATTCATACTTCGGTTGTATTCCTTAATTTTCTTTATTTCGGCTTTTCTCTCTATAACCGAACTAACACTTGTAATATTTTTTGCAGATTTAGCTTTCCTCCATTCCCAATACGGCTACCCCAACTTAGGTGTTCTCCGCGCCGCACTGCGAGTTCGAGAAAGGAGTTGGGGTAAACTCCTCGACTTTGAACCGACCTACCGCTACTCCGGTCGTCGAAAAGCGAGGGTGACCGACTTCCTCCTTGAAGACCCACCAGAACCGGACCCAACCTTGCCAGAAATTGTGCTTGTGCCCCTAACGGCCGAACAAGAGATGGCGAAGAAGAACCGGGCCGAAGTGCCTCCAACCCGCCAAACCACTGAAGCCGTGGTGGCTCTTCCATCTCAGCAGCCATCCTCCTCTCGCCGAGCTAAGCGCGCCCGGACTACTGAGACTGATCAGCGTTTGGTTGATGAGGACGACACCATCCTTCCGCCGAGCTCTCAACCGAACCTCGTACCGAGCCCCCAGCCGGAGCAAGCAGACCGAGCTGATACCAAATGGGCTCCACCCTTCGTCTTTAGCAACCGAGATATCCAAGAAAGCGACTCGGTTGTTGCTGAGAAGGATCACCTACTGGCCTTCAACCTGGCCAGGGGTGTTTGTCTCCCTAAAGACATGGAGCACCACAGCAAGCAACTGAATACCGAGCTTAAAGCCATCCGGTCGTCCACAAAATCTATGATCCTGGTAAGTGGCGCTGTCCTCTTTCAGTCAGTCTAATTTTTTTCAACTTTTACCTCGGGGAACAAAGGATCTCTTCTTTTTGCAGGCTATTCAGAAGAACACCATCGCTCATAAGCATGTGATGGATCTTCGAAAAACAACAAGGCAATTAATGAGGGAAGCCGAAACCAAATCTGCCGAGCTGGCACTGATCAAGCAAAGGTCGGCCGAACTGGAGGCCGAGGTAGCCCGTCTGACCGGACTGGTTGCCTCGCCTGATAGTGACAAACAGCGTGCCGTGACCGAGGTAAAAGACCAATACCTGTGGGAGATGGCGCAAATGCAGACCAAAAAAGACGCCGAAATAGCAGCGTTGAAGGAGAAGGCTGAAGATGCCTCCAAGGAGGGGTTCAAAGAGGCCGAAGCTGGCTACACCCTACAATGCGAAGCAGCGAAGAATTTGTTCTTTAAGTGCGGCTGGAGAGGTGCAATGGAGAAGATCGGTTGTGGGCCTGAAACCGAGGCCTACAACGCTCCGGAGCACTTCATTCCGGTCTCACTGCAAGATTACGCTGATGAAATCCAGAAACAATTTCTCGGCTCATCAGATGACGATGATGATGATGATGATGAAGAAGAAGCAACTGAGACTCCGGCTAACCAAGAGCAAACCGGTGACCCATCAGCTCGGTTGGAGGCAACGGTTGAAAATGCGGTGTCCGAATTCCCGACCGAGACTGCTCCGACTGCAGATACCGGAGTAGGTACCGATCTTGGGACCGATCTGGATGCCGAAATAGATGATCTCTTCGATTGAACTTGTTCTTTTTTCTTTTTCTTTCTTTTGTTCGAACTTGTAACCGGGCTACGACCCTTCTGCTTGTACTTGGTTTTGACTTCAATGAAAAAATCTTCGACCCTTCTTTTGGTTCTGTATGTATGCCTGTACTTGTAATGTATTTTTCCATGAACTTATCTGTACAACTGTGATCCCGGTTAGCTATCTGACTCACTAGCCAACCACTCTTCAGCCGATATAGCTTACTTCGGCTGAAGAGTACAAAGAGTTGGTTTAATCCAGCCAATCACTCTTCAGCCGATATAGCTTACTTCGGCTGAAGAGTAACAAGAGTTGGTTTTAACCCAGCCAACCACTCTTCAGCCGATATAACTTACTTCGGCTGAGGAGTAACAAGAGTTGGTTTTAACCCGGCCAACCACTCTTCAGCCGATATAACTTACTTCGGCTGAAGAGTAACCAGAGTTGGTTTTAATCCGGCCAACCACTCTTCAGCCGATATAACTTACTTCGGCTGAAGAGTAACCAGAGTTGGTTTAATCCAGCCAACCACTCTTCAGCCGATATAACTTACTTCGGCTGAAGAGTACAAAGTGTTGGTTTAATCCAGCCAACCTCTGAGTTGGTTTTTCCAGCCAACCTAGAATATCATGTTTGGTTATTTCGGCCAAACGTCCTGCAGCCTGGATCCTTATCCAGGGCTTAGGAAGGGTGTTGGTTTAATCCAGCCAACCTCTAAGTTGGTTTTTCAGCCAACTTAGAATCAAAGTTTGGTTTTTTTCGACCAAACGTCCTGCAGCCTGGATCCTTATCCGGGGCTTAGGAAGGGTGTTGGTTTAATCCAGCCAACCTCTAAGTTGGTTTTTCCAGCCAACTTAGAATCAAATGTTTGGTTTTTTCCGACCAAACGTCCTGCAGCCTGGATCCTTATCCGGGGCTTAGGAAGGGTGTTGGTTTAATCCAGCCAACCTCTAAGTTGGTTTTTCCAGCCAACTTAGAATCAAATGTTTGGTTTTTTCCGACCAAACGTCCTGCAGCCTGGATCCTTATCCGGGGCTTAGGAAGGGTGTTGGTTTAATCCGGCCAACTATGTTTACAATTACTAACTTACTAAGGCTATTGTCTACTGAAAACAATTATACTGAAAAAGAATCGAATTGTTTTATTGAGGAAGTAAAAAATTACACATACTTAAAAGGGAAAAAGCTAGAAATAAAACAACTTGAGATTTGCCGTATTCCATGGTCTGGGAATTCTTTTGCCGTCCTTATCTTCCAAGTGGTATGCCCCTTTGCCTGCTAATCCGACCACTTTGTAAGGTCCTTCCCAATTAGGTCCTAACTTGCCATCTCCTGGAACTAAGGTGTTCCCCATTACCTTGCGCAGTACCCAATCTCCGATCTTGAATTGCCTTGGATGCACTGTTTTGTTATACTTTCTAGACAACTCTTGTTGGTAGGAGGCGATGTGAACCAATGCTCTGTCTCTTCTTTCTTCTGCAAGGTCAAGCTCTAATGCTATGGCTTCGCCATTTAAGTCTGGATCAAAGTTTTCGCTTCGGATTGTGGGGAGGCCAACTTCTAATGGGATGACTGCCTCCATGCCGTAAGCTAAGGAGAATGGTGTTTCTCCTGTTGACCGTCGCGGCGTGGTACGGTAAGCCCATAAAACATGAGGGAGCTCTTCTGCCCACTTGCCTTTTGCTCTTTCTAACCTTTTCTTCAATCCGTCCAAGACGACTTTGTTTGAGGCCTCTGCTTGACCATTTGCTTGGGGATATGCCGGTGTAGAATTGTAGAACTCTATTTTGTACTCTTCACAAAAGCCTCTGAAAATCCTACCATCGAATTGAGTGCCGTTGTCTGAGATCAGTGCCTTTGGTATGCCAAATCGAGTGATGATATTCTGCCAGACAAACTTCTTCACATCTTTTCCTTGATTGACGCCAAGGCTTCTGCTTCTACCCACTTTGTGAAGTAGTCGGTTGCGGCAATAAAGAACTTCCTGTTGCCTGGAGCTGTTGGAAGTGGGCCTACTATGTCCAATCCCCATATTGCGAAAGGCCATGGACTGGTTAATGGTAGTAGTTCTCTGGCAGGTTGGTGTATTTGGTGCGCAAACTTCTGACACTTTTCGCATTTTTTGACGTACTTCTCTGAATCTGCTTGCATGTATGGCCACCAGTATCCTTGTGAGATTGCTCTATACGCTAATGATCTTCCTCCTTGATGGCTGCCACAAACACCCTCGTGTATTTCAAACAGGAATGCTTCCACTTTGCTGGGGTGAACACACTTCAAGTAAGGTCCTGAGAACGACTTTTTGTATAATGCCAAGGATGGAGAGAGCCAAAATCGCTGCGACTTTGCTCTTATTCTGTTGGCTTCTTTCTTCTCTTCCGGTAAGGTGCCGTCTTTCAGGAACAGTATGATGGGATCCATCCAAGAAGGGCCTAACTCTGCGCAACATACCTCTTCTACTTCTGGGTCTTCAATACTTGGTCTAGGCAGGTAGTCGATTAGCAGTGGGTGAGGAATGGAGGTGTTGGCCATTGAGGCGAAGCCTGCTAGTTCGTCTGCTCTGCTGTTTTCCTCTCTGCCGATCTGTTCAATCCTCACCACTTCGAACTTTTTTATCTCTGTTCTGACCAATTCTTGGTACTTGGCCATTCTATCATCCTTTGCCTCGTAGTCGCCAGATATTTGGTTCACCACTAGCTGTGAGTCGCTGTAGACCATTAGCTCGGTGGCCTTCATGTGGAATGCTGACTTGAGACCTGCTAGAAGCGCTTCATACTCCGCTTCATTATTTGATGCTGGGAAGCCTAAGTTGATTGCTTGCTCCACTACTAAGCCGTCGGGAGAGATGAGGACTATGCCGAGTCCTGCTCCATGTCGGTTGGATGCTCCATCCACAAAGAGCTTCCACATCTCTCCTATAAACAACTTCCAGCATGTGGAGGGGTCAGATGATGTTGTGGGGTCTGGAATGTCGCTGGGGCTTTCTTCATGATCCATAGTTGCAGTCTGCCCCTTGTCTTCTGATTGGACCAAGTCATTAGTTGTTGGTGAGTTTTGGCTTGGTGTAGTAAGGTCTGCTTCCTCCTCGCCTTTTCTACTCTGGTCTGTCTTAGGTTCTGGCTGAGTTACCTGCACTAGGGGTTGCGCTATTCCGGCGTCAATCTCCATCCCTTGTTCGGTTGTGTCAGTCAGGTCGATTGGGCAGACTTGGTGGCTTCCAGGAGTGAATTCTGCGACGAAGTCTGCCAAAGATTGGGCTTTTACTGCGGTTCTGGGTTGGAACTTGATGTCGTATTGTCCCAATTCCACTGCCCACTTCAGAATCCGCCCGGAAAAGTTCGCCCTTTCAAATAAAGCCTTGAGTGGGAAGGCTGTGAGAACAACTATGGTGTGGGCGTGAAAGTAATGTGACAACTTCCTTGAGGCCATCATTAAGGCCAAGGCCAGTTTCTCCAGTGGCAAATACCTCGTTTCGGCACCTAACAATGTCTTGCTGACATAGAAGATTGGAAGGTGTTGGATTCCTTCTGCTCGGACCAACACTGTACTTCAAGCTCTCCAGAGCTTGGTCGCATTCTTCGTCCCACTCAAACTTGGCTTTTAATGACTGGAAGAATGGACGCAATCTGTCTGAGGACCGGCTGATGAATCGGTTAAGTGCTGCTGCCATGCCGGTGAGATGCTGCACTTCTTTCACTGAGTTAGGCCTTTCTAGCTCCTGAATTGCTTTGATTTGGGAGGGGTCTGCCTCAATACCCCTGTTGGTCACCAGGAAACCCAGAAACTTGCCAGACCCTACACCGAATGCGCACTTAGAAGCGTTAAGGCGCAGCTTGTGTTTCTTCAGGATCTGGAACATCTCATCTAGGTCCTTTAGATGGTCATCCGCATCCTTGCTTTTGACCACCATGTCGTCGATGTAAGCCTCCATTGTTCTGCCTAACAATGGCTCGAACATCTTTGTGACCATTCTCTGGAATGTCGCCCCTGCGTTCTTTAGGCCAAAGGGCATGACCTTGTAGCAGTATAGTCCTCTTGGAGTGGTGAAGGATGTTACTTCCTGATCAGGTTCGTGCATGGCTATCTGATGGTAGCCTCTATATGCGTCTAGGAAGCTAAGCCTGCTGTGCCCAGCTGTTAGGTCCACCAATTGATCTATCCTTGGTAGGGGGAAACTATCCTTCGGACATGCTTTGTTGACCGTCTTGTAGTCGACGCAGACGCGCCACTTGCCATTCTTCTTTGGCACCACGACGGTGTTGGAGATCCACTTGGGGTAATGTACCTCTCTGATTGCTCCTGCCTCCAGTAGGTTACCCACTTCTTCTGCCACTATCTCGGCGTGGTGGAGTGCTGATCTTCGCGTGAGTTGAATGACTGGTCTGGCTGATGGGTGGACATTGAGTTGGTGGCAGATGAGGTTTGGATCAATGCCTGGCATGTCGTACGGCGTCCAGGCAAACACTTCGATGTTAGAGGTCAAGAATTCCATAACCTCCAACCTCTCAGCGCTGGATAATGACGAACCAAGCAAGAAGAACTTATCCGGGTTCTTTTCGTCGATTCTTACTTCCACAAAGTCCTCCACCGCTTTCTGATCAGCCGCTTTCCCAACCTCTGCGAACAGCTCATTACTCTCAGGTTCTTCAACCGAATGAACATATCCTTTGGCAGCGCGGCTGCCATTCGTTGTGACGAAGCATTGTTTGGACATAATCTGGTCCCCATATACTTCTTCAATTATTCCTGTGTCGTTGGGAAATCGCATCACTTGGTGGTAGGAGGATGCCACCGAGCGCATGGCATGCAGCCATGTTCTGCCCAAGATAACGTTGTAGGTAGAGGGAACCTTTATCACCCAAAACTCCACCTGTTTCGTCACGCTCCCTGCTCTGACTGGGAGGATAATTTTGCCGACGGGCCATTCTGGCATAGAGTTGAATCCGATAAGGGGAGATACGGCAGGCGCCAAGTCTTTATCCTGCAACTTTAGTTGCTTGAAGGTTTCATAATACATGATTTCACAGGAACTACCTTGGTCGATCAGAATCCGCTTGACGTCAAAATCCTTGACTCGAAGAGTGACGACCAAGGCATCGTTGTGAGGGCAATAAATTCTCGCCAAGTCTTTATCTGAGAAGGACATGACATTTGTGGCCTCTATCTTCCCCTTTTTGGCGACTGGTTGGACACTTAGTACCTCTCTGAAGTGCTCAGCCTTTTTGATTGAACCTCTGAGCTCGCATACGCGCTCAGGTTCAAAGACTCCATGTATTACGTTGATGACGCCTTGAGGTGGAGCGTCGTTTGGCATTCCATTGGGCACATTGTGGTCATGGGGGGCTGGCTGCGCCCCTCCTTCTATGTATTTGTCCAGGTGACCCGCCGCCACCAACTCTTCCAGATGCTGCCTCAATGGTGTGCAGTTCTCAGTGCGGTGCCCCTTTTCTTTGTGGAAGGTGCATCTGGATCTGTCATCATAGTCTTTTTGGGCCTCGCCTAACTTAGCTGGCCACTTGACGAAAGGCTCGTCTCGAATTTCGCTAAGTATACGGTAGATTGGTTTCTTGAAGACCGTGGTGATGGCAGTGCGGACTCTCAGCCATCTTTTATCTTGGTCCTCTCCATTATCTCTTTTGCCACGTCCGTTTCTGTTCGAACGGTCTACTGCGTTGACCTTTGCTGAGGCCTTCTTCTCTGGTGCTGCGACCGCGCCAGATTTTGCTTTGGCATGAGCGCCATCCTCTTCCACCCTGATGTGCTGGTGCACTCTCTCCATCAGGGCCTCCATGGTGAGGGGTGGCGTCATGGTGATAGAATCCCTCAGTCTGTTCCCGACTGGGAGGCCTCTTTTATATTGCGCAATGGCGAGATTAGTTGGGCAGTCCCCAATCTGGTTGAACGTCTCCCAGTAGTGACTGTTGTATGACCTCAGGGTCTCCTTGTCGCCCATATCGATGGAGAGTAACTGGTCGATCTCCACCGGGGTTTTTGTGTTTGTTCTGAATCGCGTTACAAACGCCTCCGCCAGCTGCGCCCAGGAGGCTATGCTGCCCTCTGGAAGCTTCTCAAACCAAGTCAGGCCTAAGTCACCTAGGCTTGAGGGGAATAGGATGCACATCAAGGCCTCATTCCGCCGGTATACAGCCATGACCTGGCGAAAGTGGCTTAAGTGTGAGTAAGGGTCCGTCTTCCCCTCATATGTTGTGAATTTGGGTTGTAGGAAGCCTGACGGTAGGGGCGCGTTCTCTATTGCTGGGACGAAGGGTGAGGTCTGCAGCCTTGCCAATGCCTTATCTGCTGGTTCGTAGGCCGGGCGCGGTATTGGCATTCCAACCTCGACGCTTCCACGCGTCCGAGGAGCCAACCGCTGTAAGGCAGAAACTCTGTGTGGATCACGCGCTCTAGCGTCCTCCTTCCACCGTGCTTTCTCTTCTAGCACGGTCCGTAGGTCGGACGATCTGGGCAACTCTGTCTGCCTGGACCTTGTCTGGTGCGTATGCGAGGGCCAGTATGTGCTTCCCCCGGTGTGTGACCTTTCAGACCTCGCCCTCTCAGACCTGGAGTGACGAGTTCTGGAAGATCTGGATTGCGTGTCGCCTATCCTGAGGCTCTTGTTCTCCCCTTGTGAGGGTGTAGTATTCCTACTACGACTTTCCGAGTGGCGAGGGGGTGTCTTGTTCGCGCGCCCCTCTCCTGTCGCCACTTCTTTTCCTTTCACCTGGCGCTTTAGGGATTCCATGTCCGCTGCCATCCTACGGATCAGTTCGTCCTGCTCCTTGACGCGATCCTCCAAAGCTTGAGGATCAATTCTGCGTCTTTGTCTTTCTGGGCTTTGCGAACGAGAGGGATGAGGGCTATTATTCCGCCTTCGTCCCCTTGCATCCCTCCTGGAATTTTGTCTGTGTGGTTCCAGGTTCGCCATGGGAGTGACCACAGGAAGGCCTTCGCGCCTTGCACCCCCTTCTGGAGTTAGTCCGTCGACGACGGACTGAGGTAATTCTTCGTTGTTCGCCATTAATTTTTAGGGAGAAAAGCTTGATCAAGAGGTTGTTCTTGTCTGATTTCCCACAGACGGCGCCAATTGTACGGGAAAGAAATACACCTTCTCGTATAATCCTGTTGACCAAGTCTGCGCTCCTCCGTACGATGTCGTTCAACTACCTGAAAATACACACGTGAGCTAGCCGGCGGGTGTGTGCCGGAAACCTCTCCGATGCCTAAGTCAGTAAGCTTGACAAATAGACAAAAGCTCTATGAATTCAGGGAGTAAAGTTGCATTACCTCTTCAAAGGTGATATTGGTGAGCTTATATAGGTTTCGCGCGGCACAATCCTGGTAGGACTCTTATTCCCCTAAGTAGAGTCCTTCTAGGATTACTCCTCCTTGCGTAGAGTCCTCCTAGGATTCATACTCCTGGAAGATAATGCTTATCCTCCAACACCCTCCTCACTGCTTAAGCCAAGTGAAATGGCTCTTCTTACGGCCGAACTACCACATGACCAAGATAACCGTCACTTCGGCTGTAACCTTCCTTTCTCTTATCCCGGTTTTCACACGCTAAAACCGAGCTATCCATAAGAGAGCTAAGCCGAAGTAACTCTGACACCAAGTAAGCAAGGCACATGTGATCTTCAACCGAGCTATACTTAGTCCGGCTCTTTAATTACGATCCTTACCTCGGTTCTATTTCAACAACCGAGCTAAGTACTGCAAAGGCCCTTAGACCAGACTTACCTACTGCGCCATAACCGGTCTAAACTTTGGGACCGGTCTAACACACTTAGGACCGAACTGCCCTCTTAGTGAGGGGCAACGGTCGACCGAACTAAGCCCTCTCTTCATCCGGCGACGAACTTCTTTCTTTGGGCCGAACTACTACTTGTCCAAGGCCCATGTTCTAGGCTTCTTAAGTACGGCCCATAGATCGGCCCACTTATTCTAGCTCGGCCCAATTTTCACATAAATTACCCTCTCAGTTATGATATTATTACTTTAAAATTATGAACTCCACCCATTATACAAATTATAAAGACTCCAAACCTTTAAAATTATGTCACATCATCCGTTAGTACACTAATTGGTATATCAATTGGTGCGTGTAGTTTTATCTTAATTGAGAAGAAACATTTTTAGTGACATTAATGGTGTAGATTTATTTTAAAAATTAAAATTTTTTGGGAAAATTACCACACAATATATATATATATATATGGTTTGACCATTGTAACAAAATAAATCATGAATTTATAATTTTGTCAATTTAAAACTTAATCTTTAATTTATTTTCAATTTAAATCATCTGTCTATTTTTGTTAAGTAAAACTGACCATAAAAAAGGTATTTTGGTAATTAAACGTAAGAAAAAGTGGTATTTTAGGCAGTTTCATGTAAACCTAAATTGAGTTTAATGATTAAAATATTCATTTTTTGTCAGTTTTACTTAATATAAATAGGTGAATGATTTTAATTGAAAATAAATAAAAAAAATATTAAAATTTAAATTGATAAAATTAAAGATTCAAGATTTATTTTGTTATAATAGCCAAACTCTAGAGTTTTAATTCACTCAAAAAAAACAAAAAAACAAAACAAAACTCTAGAGTTTTATTTGTAATTTTTCTAGAGTCTACAAAAAAAAAAAAAAAAATTATACAAGCAAAATAAAAATAAAACCTCCAAATAATCACTTTATTTGTTACAAATATTAGAAATGAGCATTACTATTCAAGACCAAAAATTATATCCAATTTTCAAACCCTGTGATATGGTAATCAATTAAGATATTAAAAGCAACATTCTCTCTCATATATTTTCTATTATCAAATAATCATATCACTTACACATCATTGAGTCTAGAAAATTAGTTTAAAAAGTAGGCTTGTATATCATTTTTCATTAGAAATATTATATCAAATAGACAGTGGATTCTATTTGAACCCAAATTATGTGTTTGAACGCCCAATTTAAATTCATAAATTTTAATTCCTATTATATCCTAATATGAATTTATTAATAAGAACAACACATATTAAATCTAAAATTTCTTTTTTTCTTCTTATGGTACATCATAATCAGTTATTCTTATTCAAATCTCTGTATTTTCTTCCCTAAGAGATTGAAGTTATTCCCTCTTCTTCTTCTTCTTCCCTCCACAACTCCAATCCACTCTACCAAAACTCATCATCATCATCAATATCATTGTCTTTTATTATTTTGAAACCCTAAGCCCTATTAGAAGAAAGTTTGAATAAAATCAAATAATGGATGAGAGTAATAATCGAAATAGTGTTTTAAAAGCAAACCCATCAAAAATGAGGTAAGTATTCATATAAAGTGGTTTTTCAATTTTTGTAGAGTACCAACAATTATTTTATATATCATTTTTTGACAAAAATTAAATGGCCCATTAGTTAAATTAACAATAACATATTATGCCTCTGTTTAGGAAGGTAGTTTTGAGGCTTTTTTGGCTAAAATAGCCAAAAAAAACAAAATAGGTTTTTTAGCCCAATAAGACAAAACATCACATCCAACCTATAATCATTACATTATTTCTCTTACAAAAAATCTAAAAAAGCCAAATACTTTTTACAAACGAGACTTTTTAGCCCCAGACTAAAATAGTGAAAAAAAAGTCAAAAGGCCAAGAAGCCAACCAACTTTCCAAACGAACCCTATTATAGTTGTTCTTATTTTGTCATTTAAATAGTACATTATTTTAGAACTTACTCTTTCTTGTTAGTATCTGATACTTATGTACTTATAAGTTTGGTTTTTATTTTTCTACAAGCATTCTTGTGGACAATTTATAATCTAAAAGTTTTTTTTTCTGTATTGAAAAGTTTTATGATGCTTATGTAAAAGTTTGATTTTTTTTTCTGTATTTATAATATTTATGTGCTTATAAGTTTGTTTTTTTTTTTTCCCCTATATTTTAGAATTATTTTCTATATTGAAAAGTTTTTGAAATAATTTAGTTCTTTTAGTTTGTTTATTATTTATTATTTGGGTTTACCTTGAGGGGAATTTGAAAAAAATAATAGGGTGTAATGAGAGTAAAATGAAATTTTAAACAATTAAACAAGGTGTACTTAAAAATTGAGAGTATCTAATTATTTTTTGGATGTAAATAGAATCCACTAGCTCAACAATAACTAAAAAGTCAACAATTACCAAATATGAGAAATAGTTTTAGTAACCACCTTTCAATTACCAAATCTGTGCATTTTTCTTCTTAGATCTGAGTCCCCCATAGAAAAGCTACCTGAATTTTATCAATTTCCTTTGCAATACCCTCGAACAACTTGAAGATGGACATAAACTAACTGGTAAACTTGGAAGCATTGCTCTTATCAGAGTTACTGTGCCGCCAAACGAAAATATAAAATCTTTTTCTATACAGCAAGTTTAAGCCTAAACTTGTCAATAACTGGCTTCATGTACTCTTCCTTTTTGGAGTGGCACCAAGAGGCAAGCCAAGATAATTTATTGCCAATTTCTGACTGGGGGCAATTTAACTTTGTGGTAAAATTAGCAATAATATCATCTAACACTCCTATTCCACATAGACCACTTTTTTGAAAATTGATCTTTAGTCTTGACATTACCTCAAAACACTTAAAAATTCTTTTGAGGTTAAGAAAATCCACTCATTCTGCTTACAAAACATTATAGTGTCATAGAAAACTACTAGTGTGAAATTGCTACTTCACAAGTAGGCAAATATGATAAGCAAATCGAATGGAAAATATGGCCTAATGCATTCAAACTCAAAAAGATGCAAGAAGGGAGGAAGACTCAGCACCAAGCATCATGATTATATGTATATGTGTGATCCTACATGTTATTTCTAATGCAAACATACATTACAGGAGTCTAAGGTTCGGTATTATACTAAACATGCCATGAACATACTGGAATTGAGCAATAAACGAAGAGCAAATTTAAATAAATAAAAACATGATCTGAACCGATATCCCTAATGCATCCAAATCATGTTACCATGCCCAATCTATGGATGTGAAATAAATTGAATGAAATGTGAATAAAAAGTGGCAAAGTATGTGCTAAAATTATGAGATATGCATGAAACTATAACTAACTAGTAACCATTATCAAACAAGAAAATTATATTTAAAAAATGCAGACAATAGACAATTAACCTTTGGTTTGTATGATCGAACCAAAGAAAGGCACAAAAGAGTTGAGAGGTAGAACCAATGGGTGTTCACCTTATGTAAGACGCCCGTGGATACCTGTGCGCGTAACAGCTCGGATACTCGATTTCTTTGATATGGTCTTACGAGTGTAATGCGAAACATAGATGAGAGTACAGATTTAGCAAATTGTATAGAAAATCCATTTTATTGCAAAACTTTTTCCAGAAATGGACTACATTATCAGATCTTAGAGTCGCCACCTAATATTTTGAAAAAATTAGGAAATCCGTGATTCATGCCAATGCCACTGTTTGTCGTAACCAAGGATGTTTGACTTAAAATCTTAAGTATGAGAGGGAAAGGTCTTTAATTGAGTACCCCCGCTTACCTGATCAAAAATCAGCCTCTACTAAACCATGATATTAGCTTTATTTACTTTATATGTTCATATCCCGATTATTTAATAAATCTTAAAATTTACTATGTGAAACATACAAGTATAGACTATGTCATTCATTTTGGAACAATTTCATTTCATGTATTTTGAAAGAGTTTGGAAAATATATAACTCGAAGAAATTGAGTTTACAAACATAAAAATCAACATCGTTTCAAATTAAGCAACACAACCTCCATCTACCGGCATTCATATAGTTATATCAAGTAAGCAAGTAGCCATATGGTAGGATACTTAAATATAGTAAGAAAAACACACACAAGCGGGATGTTAAAACATAAAAACTTACATATTTTTCGACATTCCGCGAACAGCTACAAAACAAAGTTTGTAAAACTTGTGTGATCTTATATACAAAATCCTAATGCAATAATGCAACTAAAGATTGAGTTTCTAATATATGACATGCGAATCATCTCAAGAATGTGAGGTAGCGCACATAATTACATAAGAATTGATTAAACCATATATACAAACTTAGTCAAATCAAGATACATGAAAACATGGATACAAAACATGGATATGGTGAAAAGCAAAGTATGATACTTATGTACAAATAAAGAAAGCAAGTAAAAGAGCGGGATAGAAAGAAATGCTGTAGGAAATTATTACAATACTTGAAGAAATAATTACAAACCAAATGTGTGTGTATGTGTGTGTGTGAGGAAGAAAATATTACAACAAAATAAAACCTCACAAAACACTCAAATGAAAAACAAAATAAAAGCTTCATGTGTCTCGAGGATCGCCAGAAACTATCATGCTCAATGTAGGACAACTGCTTTGTTCTATTTAGAAGAAGTTAGTTAGCCAATCAACTAGCCCGGCCGACCAACTAGGCCTAGCAAAACTTGTCTTGTTGCAACACCGAGAAAAGAACAAACAAGGAATATGTAGGTGGCTCAACTAACCACTTTAGGTTAGATTACAACAAAATTAATATGAAATTAAAGTAAGAAAGCAAATATAAGATAGAAAATACAAGAAAATGAAAGAATTAAAAATTCATATTCCAAAGAAAGATTGAATTTCTTAATTTTCAAACTTCCTTTTGATCATATTTAAGGTTGTGAATTATGTTCTTAATCTTCAATTCAAAAATTTTGAATTTGAACTAGAATGATGTCTTTGGACTAGGAGATGATCACTCTCTAATCTTCTTAAACTTGGCAAGGATTACTTTCTCCTTAATTAATGCTCTAGGACTTGGTTAGCAATAACCCGACCCTCTCATATGCCTTAATATGTTTTAATTTCCTTATTATATGTGTGATTATATGTGTGTTTATGTGTTTGATGTGAATTCCATGTTCAATTATATGAATTACATGATTATGAAATTGTATCTGTCGGTTAGAAGAAAATATGTTGAAATTGCAACATTTGGACTACAATTGAAGGCCTTAAAGGCGCGATAAATCAAAATTGATCTTACAGTGATGATTAGCATGATTGTTAGGACATTATGAAATTTTGTAAAAATTTGATTTGTAACAAATTAAATTATTTTAATTTAGGCTCAAGTCTTAATTAAACTAGCTTGGCCCATAACTTAAGTCTTGATAGATATAAGAGCCACTTATATGAGCTTTAGAGGACTTAACCTCAACAAAACATTAAAAATATCTCCTGGAGAGTTTCTATAGAAGAAAAGACGAGAAAAGAGAGAGAGGAAAAAGAGATTAACCAAGAGCTTGACGAAATTGGAAGGGGATTTAGAGAATAGAGTTTAAGGTGAGTGTAAATCAACTAAAATTCCCTAAAAATCTCTCTTCAATTGATTAGCATCAAGCTTTAAAATGAAGTTTTACACTCATATAAATTAGGGTTTTGAAATAATGATGATCATACTTGAGTAAATATCATTGAATTCATAATGATTCATTCTATTCTCCAAGGCTTATGCTCATTCACATGAACCTCCTTACATTGCTATTATTCACTGACCTTTGTTCACTCCGTATTTATGTATATTTATGTAGGTGACCATCTCAGAGGCCAGCCCTAGGTCAGCTCCAGGAGCCTTTTGTTGGACCTATTTTGTTAAGCCTCCCAAATTAGAGCCTTTTGCCTTTTTGTGGGGTTCCTTTGATGTCACATTTTGTCTAGTCTTTCGAGGCTGGTATATTTTGGATACATTGCCAATATGTAAATTTTGGGTTGTACCTCTTTATATAGACTGGCATAACTCAGACTTATTTGTATGCGAACTATGAATTGTGTATATGAATTCTCTATATATTGCATGGTGTACAAGATCCTGACATTTAAGCACTGCTCAATAGACGTTCTGTTATTTATTGACTTCCGCTTTAGGCCCCATTATTGAATAAAACATTTTGTTTTGAGGCTTAAGTATAGGTCAGTCATGGCATAAACTTTTAGTGGTAGGTTTGGGTCATGACATGGTTTTAATGAGCTTCTTTGGAGGTTTTCGTAATGAAAGATGAGATATATGAAGGCTAGACAACTTCTCTATTTTGGCAAGACAACACTCTTGTTTTCAAAGCTTTATTTTCTTTCTCAAACTCTAGTTCAAACTCATCATTATCTCTACACTTCTTCTCTCAAATTCATCTCCCAATACTCAAGACTTAAGGCTCTCCTTATATAGGCAATACAAGTGGAGCCATGGTGGAAGACAATAATGGAGTATTAAGAAAGAAAATGGAGCAAATAGAACACAAATGGAACTAATAAAAGACAAAAATTGAGCATTACCTTTAATGGATCAAGCACTAGGCAATGGATGTTAAGTATACATGCATTTAATGCATAAATGGGTCAGAAAATGGGGTTGTGAAGTGCCCCACCTGAACCAACCAAAATCTGGGCAAAATTGACTCTGGGTGATTGACCGGCCAGAGAGAATTTTGCCCACTTTGCTTCGATTCAGTCCAGCTTTGCTTCGGTGCCTAACGGGACCTAAACACTTGGCAAAAATAGACTTAGGGTGGAGAGTAAAGCTCAAATTTCATCTTTTTTTTACTAAAGATTTTGTAAAAAACACAAACTTATTTTTATCATCAGGTAATCAAAAGAAGCATCCAAGTCTTAAGACGGTCAAAATGGAGTGTCTACATCTTAGGTATTTGACTCCTAGTGCCTTTGCTTCCCTATTTTTGATTTGTATATGCCTGGGAAGTCAGATTTGATTTCATTGTCTTTAGTTTTACTTATAGAACTTAAACTCCTCTTTTTCGGTTGATGATATTGCTTCTTCTCCCAAAACCTTTCTCTTAAAGCTATAGCTATCAGAGACGACATATGATGGAGTGATGATTACGGCGCATGAATCAGATCGTGTTTTGGTGGCTCAAGAACACTCCTAACCTCTAGATTTAGGGTAAATTTTGGAGCTATACGTGGGACGACTTTTTGCTGGACTGAGTTTGGGCATGTAAAAGTTGGATCTCCTTTTGAGAGGGAAGGGGTATATATAGGTGAACGAGACTTAGGAGGCAAGAGTATATACTTAGTGTGCAAGCCAAATCTTATATCTATATACCAAGATCATATATTGCCTTGTCAAAACTAAAAACGGAAACAAATCTTGCAAAATTTGGTCTGCACGCTTACAGATAGGGATGTGTGGAACCAAGGTATTGTTAATATGTGGCTAGCCACTAAATCTCTCTTAAAGGGAGGTCTTCAGCTCCGTTATTAGGAGTGAAATGACAAGTAAAACTTAAATGTTTGCAAGGAGAGGTGAGAGTTAAACTCCTCTAATATGTTAATTTAACAACTAACTATTTACTTTCGTCAATAAAAAATATAAAATAGTAAGAATGTGCGCAGTTGCATGTCGGGAGTTACGGTTGTAACTTTTTATGACAACTGTGAACCCGCTTTTACGACCGTCTAACTCAAACGTGCAGTTTGTCCCAAGACATGCGGCTTCATGTTTTTGGCATGTGCGTCCCACTTAATTTGGACTGCAATCCTTGTTTTGAGCGGTTTTGTTTACTATCCATGCATACAATCAACCTTTAATCGTAGTTTTTTAAGAGAAAAACTTGTTTTAGATATTTTTATTAAATATCGGCAACTCATGGTTAGTCGGATGTACGAATTACCATTTCTCCTAACATTTTGAAAACATTGTTCTTGCTTAAGACCAAAAAATATTTTGAAAACTCGGGTTCAATTTTGGAGGTTAATTCAGAAAGTCTATTAGGAGTTCAAGAGCACCGTTGCACTAAAAATGTGACATTTTCATCTTTGGAAAATACTTGAGTATCAAAATCTTGCGACCAGTCAAAATATATTAAGATGAGATTTTTTTTTTTCAAAATTGAAATTGATTAAATCTTATTTGATCCAGCCATGTCACAAAAACATTGCACTAATTAGTTATATTTCTTGAAAATGATACAATAAATTAGTTAATTTTATTTATTTATTTATTTTTATAGGCGAAAGTTAGTTGTTAGATTAGCACCAATAGAAATAAGCATCCCCACCCTTACAAAGCATCAAGTGCTTACCTCCCCCTTGAGACTAAACTCTTTGAGAGAGTCATAGTGACCAATTAAGTTAGACCTAATTTGTTAATAAATAAGATAAATTTATGCAAGCTTAATTAGTATTATACATCTAAAAATTCAATAAAGTAAGATTTAAGTGATATAGTTGTTTCAAATTTTGTTTGGTACTATAACTTTCGATTTTGTTTAATATTTTTCTTGTTGTAAATTGAATTTTACTCAACTATAAAACAACTAAATCATATTTTCATCTTTTTCAGTATTTATAATATTATTTTTTAACTTGATCTCTGTGACTAAATTTTATGATATAATTTTTGTAATTTTATATAAACAGAATTTATGTGGATATTAACAAATAATAATTATAAGTACTTTGTTATTTTAATTATTGGAAAAATTTGTGAAAAATCCATTTTAATGAGTTTGTATGTCATTAAGTTCAAAGATTGTTTTATTTGTAAGTTTTTTTTTTCAGTTTTAATTTTTTATTTTTATTCCACTGTCACTAAATCGCAGCCAAAAAATCCCCGGAGGTAACTAACGACGATTGATGATAGTGCTGATATCGACAGATAAGTAGATTAATTAAGTGGATATATAAGTGATGGGTGAATAGATTGATAACACATAGATAAATATATTAATGGAATAATAAATAGATAAACAAATAAATAAACATAATAATAATCTCTCAATTTGTTTATTATTATTGTGATTAGGCATTAAGGTTCTAAATATCGGCCGGTACGTGTCGTACCGGCCGGTTCGTAACGGAAAATGGGAGTGTCAAGTCGGATACTCACCGGTATATCGGCGAGAATGAATTTCACGTCTGTAGCAGCCAATTCCCGATACGTATCGGCTTGAATCCGATACGTAAGCGATTTGTTTCCGATACGATCTAATACGACTGAAAACAAGCAAAGCACCTGCAAAAATAATTGAGAAAAGCAAAGGAAAGCACCTGAAAAGCAAAAAATAATAAGCAAAGCACCTGCAAAAGTGATGCACTGTTTGTAATACAAGCTGCAAACTTTGCAGACTTTACAACTTGAATGCTCAGTTTACAAAGTTGCAAACTGAGGATATGTGATGCACAACCTACAAAGTTGCAAACTGTAAACTTTGTAATACAGTCCGATCCTTAAGGAAGCTGCAAACTTTGTATATGTGATGCCCCGTTTTTTTCTTTTGGCTGAAGAAGTTTGTATATGTGATGCTCTGTTTTTTTCTTTGGCTGAAGAAGTCATGGTTTTGCTTTTTAAGTTGTGCTCCGTTTGTTTATAATTTGTTTGTTTGTTTGTTTGTTTTTTTTTTTTTTTTTGGTGGTTATTTTTTTAAATGCACATAATTTTATATATCTATTATTGAGGTTGAATAGAACTTAGGAGCAATTTTTTACATAATTTTAAATGCACATAAGTTCAGAAGCTAAATAAAACTCATAATTTTATAACTCCGGAGCAAGTTTATTCTCTCATAATTTTATATATATATATATTATCGGCATAGAATATAATTTTTTATATATAAAATTATTTTTTATATATATTTTAAATGCACATATGCTCAATATATATATTTTTTATATATATTATTTAAAGAGATTTAATCTGTCAGATTTTTTATTTCAGATTTTTTTTTATTATTTTAGATTTTTTAATCTGTCAATTATTTTTATTTCAAATTTTTTTTATAAAGATTTAACCTGTCAGATTTTTTTAAAGAGGTTTAATTGTTAAGTGAAGATGTTTAATATTTCAGATTTTTATTTTTATTTTAAATGCATTATTTTTAATATTTTAGATGTTTATTTTAACATATATGTCAAATAAAAGGTTGAGACTAAAATAAATACATATAATTTAGTTGAAAATGAGTCAAAAAAATGCCTCTACATATCAAAATTTTGATTAAAATGTGATAAATTAAGACTAAAAGAGTCAAAAAAATGTATAAAATTGAGTTTTAGATGGATTGCTAATGATTTTTGAAATTTCACAGCCGCGACGTCCAATACCCGATACGTACCGGTCGATACTACTGATAACGATACTCCGCGATCGATACCGTTACGTTACCCGATACCGCGATTTAGAACTATGTTAGGCATAATTACTCATTTTCAGAATTTGATAAACTCAACATGCACGCACACACAACAACAATTTCTAAATAAACAAAGAGTTAGGTTAGGAATTTCAAATAAATTATCAAATTTTTTACTAAATCTTTAACATGAGTATATGACACACATAATTTGTATAAATCCCACACTTCTACGAAAAATTTTATAAAAAATTTGATAATTTATTTGCAATCGATAGCATTTTCCAACAACAAAAACGAAAGTAGCAGCAAAACAGATTGCCTGATACTAATAAGCCATCTATGAATTAGATCGGTTTCTCATGCAAGCCTCGACAACCCATCTCTCAAACATCTGTCACCCCCCATTCCACGCGTCCACTCCTTCATCCTTTTAAATTTACACCTCTTCATCACTCCCTCTTCATCACTCTCTCTCTCTCTCTCTCTCCCTCTATCTAGTAGTGTTCCCTCCCTCCCTCTACACCGCCCTCCATGGCTGAGCAGCGCATTCAAGACTACCAACAAAAAGCCACCGACAACTTCAAGGGCTTCCTCCCTGAAAAGGGTCCCTCCAAGTCTCAAATCCTAGCAGTGGTCACCCTCCTCCCTGTTGGAGGCTTCCTCCTCCTCCTCTCCGGCCTGACTCTCACCGGAACACTCATAGGCCTCGCCGTCACCACCCCGCTTTTCGTCATCTGCAGCCCAGTTCTCGTCCCCGCCGCTCTCACCATTGCGTTGGCCGTAGCCGGTTTCTTGACTTCGGGAGCTTTTGGAATCACCGCTCTGTCATCTCTCTCGTGGATCATCAACTATATACGTAGATCCCGCATGCCGGAGCCCATGGAGTATGCAAAGCGGCGCGTGCATGACACCGCGGGTCAAATGGGCCAGAAGACTAGGGAAGTGGGCCAGAAGGCCCAGGAATCTGTCCGAACATAAGGCTTTCAAGGAAGTGTGCTTTTTTGGGCCCATGGCCCATTTGAGTATATGCATATGATTAATGGGGTTGTCTAGTTTATGTCTCTTTTAATTGCTGCTTTTCGTTGGGGGGTGGCACAATGTAATAAAATGGATGGTGTGAGTGAGTAGTCATGAATTGTCCACGTTGATATGATATGGTGTGCTTTTTAATTTGGAGTCTTTGAATAAATATTTGTTGTTTTGATATGATGATATGTACTACTTTTAATTTGGTGTCTTCGAATAAATATTTGTAATTTAAGATTTGTCATTTGTCAAATAGATTTTTGATTACTTACTTTCTGAGTTATGAGAATTTCTCAATTTTACAATAATTGAATTAGTTCAATTGTCACAAGGCAAATTATTTAAAAAGTTAGGAGATTAATCTGAAAAAATAGATAATTTTTTTTTCATTATAGTGCTTACTCATGAGCTAATAGTCGATTTCAACTCACCTTGCATGTGGCATGGCATCCTAAGACGGCAGCATGGCATCCTAAGATGGCAGGTTGCTGGTCGCAAAAGGACATCACGGCAGAGTAATGCTACGTATCATGAAAAAGCCGAGTAATATTATGTATCATGAAAAAAATATTATAAAAATGATCATAAAAGATTCTTTACCGTTAGATTACATATAAAAAAATACCACACTAATCAATGGATAAAAAATCTTCATGAAATATTTTATAATATTTTTTTCATAATCCCTAATATTATTCCGCCAGATTGGTCCCAAATAGTTTAACGCACACTCCGTACCTTTGCGCGCATGCCCGTCCATGCTTTCAGGTTGGTGGGCTTCAAGTAAAGCTTTGGGGCTTCAAGAAAAGCCTTGGGCGCTTTTGTGTAAATTTTTTTATTATTGGGATTTAGTGGATTATGTGCGCCCATGCTTTCACGTTGGTGGGCTTCATGTAAACCTTTGGTCGCTTTTGTGTAAATTTTTTTATTATTGGGATTTAGTGGATTATTATTATCACTCTTCAAATATGTAAGATGTGTCCTTGTGTTGTAATCTATAAATGACTTCAAATACTATTATGAAAGGGTAAGGTGTGCTACCTATATGTCTTTCTGTCCAAACTAGGCTTCAAGTGAGCAATTTCTACCAAACTAGGTTTCAAGTGAGCAACCCAAGGGCAGGGCAGGTTTTGGGCATTAACCTTTGGTCACTTTTGCGTAAATTTTTATTATTATTATGATTTATTGGATTACTATTATGAATCGTCAAATATGTGAAATGTGTCATTGTGTTAGAATCTGTAAAATGTGTCATTGTGTTAAGATCTGTAAATGGCTTAAAATATCATTATGAAAGGGGTAGGTGTGCTACCTATATGGCTTTCCGCCGCCCAAATTACACTACAAAAAATTAATATTTTAGAAGCTAAAATTTAGGAAGAAAATTATTTTTTAAGGGCTAAATATTTTTGTTACGAAAAGTGTTTTTATTATATTTTTAACAACAAAAATTGAACATTAGTAATGAATTATTATCCTTTTGAGATCAATTTTTTTTGTCTCAAAAAAGAAACCATTTTGGGACCAAATTATTTGTCCCTAAAAGTCTATATATTAATGACATTTGCAAAATGTTGTCGCTAAAAGTCTTGTTTTTACTTTTCAGGACGATTTGTTAGCGACTATCCTCACAATGATAGAAATTGCTTCCTAAATGCCTTTTCTAACAAAATTTTCACTTTTAGAGATTAAAAAATTTGGTCTCTAAAATTCTTATATGTTGTAGTGTTAAGCTTCAAATGAGCAACTTCGGGGCGGGTTTTGGGAATTAATCTTTGGTCACCTTTGCGTAAATTTTTATTATTGAGATTTATTGAATTATTATTATGACTCTTCAATCATGTGGGATGTGTCCTTGTGTTGTAATCTGTAAATGGCTTAAAGTGCTATTATGAAAGGGCAAGATGCGCTACCTATATATCTTTTCGTTCAAACTGAGTTTCAAGTGAGCAACTCAGGGACGGGATTGGGGCAATCAGAGGGGTTCAAGTGAATATTTGATAATCTTGGAGTATTAATTTATACCATTTATCACTTACACTTGTCAAGTTATTTCTCAAAATGTCAATAAAAAATATTAACTAACGAATATCAAGTAGAAGCACTACATGAATTTGCTCTAAGAGCAAAAACTAATTTCTTATTTCTTTCTTTCCCATTATACCCTTTTTCTTAGGGTAATTGTTGGGCATTGGTGTTTCCTCTCTATTATGAGCATTGGTGTGTCTGTGAGAGTTGATTGTTCAGCTTATATGTGTGTTGGGTTATGATTATTAGTTGTAGTTTTTTATATTATAAATAAATAAAACAAATAGTATCTCAATTTTATAAAGCCTGCAATAAATTATCAAAATTAATGCTTATAAAAATCCTTAGTAGCCTGAAAAGGAGGGGCTCGAATGGCCGAATTAGTGCCTGGACGACTGGTTGGACGTCCGCCCGGACGACCGGGTGAAAACTTGTCTACCGCAATTGTTACCTTTGTCGATCGCAGCTGTCAGCTCCTTGTCGGACGATCGGCCGAACAACAGGCTGGACGTCTCGCCTGGATGACCGGCAAGATGAATTTCGAGCCATTCGAGCCAACCTCCTTTTTGGGCTACCAAGCATTGCTCTAATGTTTATAAGTTAATAAAATTTCAAAACATATTTTAATTATTTTAATTTAAAATATGGTGTGAATCTTTTATATCATTAATTATGAAATAGACTTTTTTTTTTTTAATTGAGAAAAATACACATATCGGTTGTGCTTTAAAAAAATAATTATTAATATATGAAAAATTTTATGTGTGTAATAATTAAAATTTGAAAAATTTATCATTAATTTAAAAAAAATAAAAAATCAAAACACCTACTGATATGTTATTCTCCTTTTTATTTTAGGGAAAATTTCATTTTACCCTCTTATAGTTTGGGATTAGAGCATTTTACTCCATGTGATTTAAATATAAGCAAATTCTGGACTAATTTGTAACTGTTAGATTTTCGATTCAAATCGACAGAATGTAGATTACACACACTTTGCTCAATTATGCATGGCTGCATTTTCTCTTTTCCCACCAAAAATGATTTGATAAAAAGACATAAATGACCCTAGCTATTCTATCTCCATCTTCTACATCTAAACCCTAATAAACAAAAAGTCTAGGCGCATGACCAAATATAGATCTGAACACAGAATTGTGCATCCAATCATCCGGCCGGACGATCGCTCAGAGGATTGACTAGAGCTTGTTGACTGCGGCTAACATCTTGGCTAGATCTTGTCAACCACGACTGTCATGGTGTCGGCCGCAGCTGTCAAGATCTCTTACGGTCGTCCGAGTAAACATTCAAGCGGTCGTCTGGTAGAATAGTTTCTGTGTTTGGTTTGTAGTATTGTTGCCCTAATAAATACTCAAACTCTAACCAGTGACTTTACTATTTCCAACTCTCTCTCTCTCTATATATATGTGTGTGTGTGTGTGTGTGTGTGTGTGTGTGTGTGTTTACATACATAAATAGTTTTCTTCTTGTTAAATCTTAAGGACCTATAGCTAACAATGTTGGTTGGTGAACCGAAACAACAGAAGATCATGGCCCCTAACGAGGACTTTATTGACCTCGAGGACATTATGAAATGAATGCAAGTCAGATTCATAGGATGACACGTGCATCTTGTTCAAATTCAGTCAAAGTGCAGCACTCCGTACTTCTTGGTATAATGGAATTATATTTGACTCTTTGATTATCATGATAGAAAACATTCTTAGTCAATATTTGTGACTTGGTTGAGATGTTACCGTAGTGGTTGGCCGAGATTGGATCAAAAACTCCAAATTCGAATAGTTATTATTGAGTATTCTTCACTCTTTTATCATTTTCTCTGTCCACACTTTGAATCTTGATGTGAGGCTAGAACTATTGGAAAACTTACTTGCGGAGCTTCAATTTGGACACAAGATTGACCCTAAATGGAGTACGAACGAGAGAGTTATGTATGTTTGAAGTTTGCGAATCTATGCTATGTGCATAGTTCGCTCGAGCGCAACTTTCACCACTCGAGCAATCTATAGACCCTTCTAGCTTTATTTTTTCAAAATTTTATGAGATACTGGAAGCCTCGATTCACCACTTGAGAGCACTTTTGACCGCTCGAGCATTCTGTCTAGAATCAGATCTTTAAAAGCCACTTTTTGGGTCAAATCTCTTCACTTTTCACTCTCTTCCCTCTTTTCACCATTTTTCAATTTTCAAGTTTTTTAACCTTGATTTCATCTATTTTTGATCATCTTGGACCCCTCGTTCCATATACCAAAATGTAGAGCTCGATGAGGGCTTCCATTTAATTTGAGCGGATTGTCATTTCGTTGCGGGTAATTTTTGGGTTGTCTTCTCTTTGTTTCAAGAGGTAGGGATTTTTTTGCTCATCTTCAATACCTTTTCATAGATAGGCACGTGATAGTTTTTATTGCATTTAAAAATATGTTTGTTAAGAGACTTTCCAAAAGCATGAAAGGGGATTTGGAGTTTGAGTTTTGGGAGTTGAAATTGTATGATTGTTGGTTGATTTGGTATGTTGGGAGGTAGTTAATCATATCTATGTTGATTGTGGCAAGAAGCTCTAATTTATTATTAAGAATTAATAAACAAAAAGGGATAAAGTTGGGTAATAATTGGGTTATGTGTTATGAGATTGAATGAATGCTTATGAGATTTAACAAATGGTTTTGAGGATTGAATTAATGTTTTGGTTGCTAAAATGGATTAACTGGGCCTAGTAATTGTTTTGATGTGTTGCGTTGAGTTGGGTTGAAGTTGCATATCTTAAAGAGGGTTTTATAAATGGAATAGAGATTTTGACAAAGGTGTTGGGGCTTTTGGAACAATGGGTTGGGTTTGGTAACAAAAATATGTTGGTGAGTCTTTTGGTTTAATGAAATGGAAAATGATTGATTTGAATGGTGGATTATGCGACATCCCTGTTCCGTAATATGTTAATTGGTCCTTAATATGAGTATGATTATGTGTTTAATATGATTTTGTGTGCCATTATGTAAAAATATGTGGTTTTGAATTTCTATCTGTTCACCGTAGGAATATTTGTTTGATTATCTGCTTTAGAAATTAAATTGAAGGCATTATCGGCCACAGAACCCGAAACCGATTACGCCATTGTGATTAGCGTAATTTTTAGAGCCTACGGTGAAATTTGATTGAAAATTGATTTGGATCAGATTAAATTGATTTAATTAATGGCATAGTGCTCAAATTATTTAATGTTAAATAATTATGATTAGTGGGACTTGTAAAGAGAGGCACTATACACTCAATTCATACACTTGAGCTCAAAATCAGATTTTGTGCCTTAGAAAGAGAGAGAACCGGCTATAGAGAGAGAAAGGGAGAGACATTGTGCAATTTTGGCTCAAAGCTTGGAAACCTTGAAGATTTCTCAAGAATTTGCTATAGATTGTGAGAATTAAAGCTCCTAGGTGAGTATTTCATGGATTCTAGTTTGTAATTTTGTGCATTTAAGCTAGTTGGGTAATCAAGAGTGAGTTTGACAAGAAATTGAGTTGGTTTTGTTGAATTTGAAGTCTTAGAACACATGCATGTAAGATATTGCCATAAATTTCCATATTTGAGCACAATGTGTATGATCCATGTTGAGTTTTGATTAATGACCATGTATTTGATCACCTCTTCACCAATAAAGTTGAGAATATTGTGTATATTTCACATGCAAGTGCAAATCATGGGAGTTTGAGTCTTGCATGTTTGAATCTAGTGTGTTGGTGATGAGTTTGAGTTAATTTGAGACATGTATATGATTCAATTGTGAAATTGAGCTTCATTGTGTTGTAATTTGGTGTTTATACCATGTTAGAATATGTGTATGTGAAGTTTGAGCCAAAATCATGCATTTGGAACCTTTGAACATCGAATTGAAGCTCACGAACATGTTTTGGAAAACCCAGAAAATATAATGTCCGCTCGAGCGGGGAAACCGCCACTCGAGCGTGAATTTCGTGCTCCCAGTATTTTTCTGCAGACATGGTGTCCGCTCGAGCGGGGAAGTTCACGCTCGAGCGGGGAGCTATGTAGACAGGCCTTCAGCTCGAGCGCCAGACTTCGCGCTCGAGCGTAATTTTGATGTATCTAGTACTTTTGCAGGCCTCAAGGGTCCGCTCGAGCGGGGAAGTCCACGCTCGAGCGGGGACCCTATTTTCTAAAATTTTGAAAAGACATTCTGTGTTTCATTTTCTGTTCTCTTTCACTTCCACGTACTCTTAGGCATGCATTGAGCATTGTAATTGAGTTAAAGAGATAAAAATGAAGCCTAAAGAGGAATATGTGAATTTAGAACGGATTGAATTGTTTGTGACCCTTTTGTGTTCAAGGAATGTGTAAGGTCGAGCTCCAGGGCAAACCAACCAACCGATCACTGTGAGTAATATCTTAACAGAGATATCTGAAATATGTTCTTGTCCAATTGCTTACTTCTATGTAAGTTTTATAAGTTCATTGATTCGATTGGTGGACAATGTTTGCTATACCAAATGAGTGGACCAGAGGCCAGTCTGATCTGAATAATAGAATGAATGGGTCAGAGGCCGTTTTGACATGAATGAATGGGTTGGAGGCCGTTTTGACATGAATGGATGGGCCGGAGGCCGTTTTGACATGAGTGAATGGGCCAGAGGCCGTTTCGACATGAACAAATGAATGGGCCAAAGGCTAGTTTGTCATCTGAATGGGCCAAAGGCCGTTTTGACACAAATGAAGGGTTGAATGGGCCAAAGGCCAGTTTGTTTGGAACCGCAGTCACTTGACCTAAATTGTGTATATATGTTAAATAGAAATATGATTTGGGCCTAAGGCCGTTTGAAGCATGTTATTCTACACACTGTTTGTATAACTCCTTTATTTGATATTATTCGCTGGCTTTCGCTCACGCTCATTCATGTGTTTGTAGGTGAGCCAAGAGAAGTCCAAACCCAGCCCCAGTGAAGTCCATGTGGAACAACAAAGATTTTGAAGAGTCAGCCCTTGCGTCTCACGCACAAGACCCGTCTTCCCATTTTTGCCATTCTGTTTTATTTTGTCATGTGGGCGAAGTCTTTGAATATGTTGTATATAGTTTTCTTGGGTTGACTTAGATTTATATGATCTTGTATGTACAGAACCTTGTGTAGTACATATTTTGTTGTGAGTTATTAATATGCATGTATGGTTTGTGATGATGTGCCATGTAAGCACAGCTCTATGGACAAAGTTTTAAATTGCTTCCGTTTGGCCCCCATTAACTCTGTTAAGATACGTTTGGTTTGGTTTGAGACCGTAGGTAATCCCATGATTACTGGCCGGTTATGTCCTTAACCCTTGGGGGCGGGTTCGGGTCATGACAGAGTGGTATCAGAGCACGAGGTAATAACTCACACACTTGTCCAAAAGAGCAATAAGCGTCTAGAAAAGATCTAGGATGCATTCATGTGATAAGTATGAATTTGAAAGCATTTAGAATACGCTTATATGTTTTGATTAGAACGATTATGTGCTATAAGTTTGTGAAGTGCTTGCATTACAAATTATTTGAATATGTATGCTCCTTGTTATATGCATACTTGTGAATCTTTTGTATAAAGTATAATGCAAGTTTAATCAGATGGTGAGGACAAGAGGTGATGAAATAGAAGAGTCTTCTACTGCCAGAATGGATAGAATGGAAAGACTGATCTAGGAAATGGTAGAGACACTGAGGCAACAACAAGAGTGGCAACAACAGTGGCAGCAACCACATCCTCCGGCACCTCCTGTGCCAAATAATCAGAATGATGATTGGATAATAGCTCTCACCAAAGAGTTCAAGAAAATGAAACCACCACAGTTCCATGGTGGATTAGATCCGTTGAAAGCCAAAGCGTGGGTCCTCGGCATTGAGAAATTATTTGAAGTGTTCTCGTGTTCGGAGACACAGAAAGTACTTCTAGCCACTTTTATGCTAGAAGACGAAGCAAGGAGATGGTGGATGTTGATGCGTGAGAATCACAAAGATGTTGACTGGGTGAAATTTTTGGAGATCTTTTATGACAAGTACTTCCCACAGTGTGTTCGGGATAGGAAAGTAGCAGAGTTCATGGAACTTAAGCAAGACAGTATGACTGTAGCTGAGTATGAGGTCAAATTCACTGAATTGGCCAAGTTTGCACCACACGTGATTGATACGGACTATAAGAAAGCGATGCATTTTGAAGGTGGGCTTCGAAGCGACATTTTAGAAAGAGTGAATGTTTTGAAGCTAGAAACCTACATTGGGGTGCTAGACAGGGCCATCATATCAGAGGCTAACATAGCTAGACAGGCTAAACCAACGACAGAATGGAAAGGCAACAAAAGGCAAGGCTTCTTTTCAAAGAAGAAATTTCTAAAAAAGCAAAACACGGGCTCCTCAAATACTTCGAATTCTTCCCGAGACACAGCTCCCATGTGCAACATTTGTAGCAAAAGGCACCGTGGAGTTTGTTACCGTGCATCAGGAGCCTGTTTCAAATGTGGGAAACAAGGGCATATGGCCCGAGATTGTAATCAGAATGGTGGAAAGATAGCTGCTAGTTCCACTGCATCGATCCCAAAGCCGGGAAATACTTTGAGATTTGCTACCATCGGGGATACCGTGAGACAGGGGAGAGTTTTTGCGCTTGTTCCGGGCGATACACGGAATGCCAACGCAGTTGTCTCAGGTACTATTTCTATATGTAATCAGGATGCTTTTGTGTTAATTGACTCCGGATCCACACACTCTTTTGTGACATATGCATTCGCATCTAGACTGAATAGACCCTTAGAATTACTGCCATATCTGCTATGTGTGTCTGCTCCATCTGGGGAATCTGTATTGTGTGAATCCATATACCGGTTTTGTGATATGCGTGTTGAGGATGCTATCCTATATGTGGATTTGTTGCCCTTGAATCTTAGACATTTTGATGTAATTTTGGGCATGGACTGGTTGACCAAATATTGTGCCACCATTGATTGTGTGACAAAACGGGTTGTGTTTAAACCACCAGAACAGAAAGAGACTGTGTTTGTGGGTAATGGGGTAGTGCCTCCACCTTATTTAGGCCTCGTTTGGGAACCTACCCTTTTAGCCAAAAAGCTAAAAAGTTACTAAATTAGCCAAAAAGCCAACAATCCATACCAAAAAGTCAAAGATTCTCTTTTCTCTCTACTTTTTGCACATCTTTTTGTAAAAAGCCAAAAAGTCATCCCAAACATACTAGTTTTTTTTAGCTCATATTTTAGCCAAATAGCCAAAAAGTTACTAAATTAGCCTGTTCCCAAACGAGGCCTTAATATTTGCAATGAAAGCATGTAAACTAATCAGGAAAGGGTGCCAGGGTTATTTGTGCTACGTGTTGTCTGAACAATCTGTGAATGTTGATTGAATGATATCTCTATTGTTAGAGAATTTCCAGATGTGTTTCCAGATGAATTACCAAGGGAATTGGTAGATAGGGAGATAGAGTTTACTATTGAAACTGTGCCAGTCACCTAGCCTATTTCTAAAACTCCCTACAGAATGGCTACTGCCGAAATGAAAGAATTGAAAGAACAGTTGCAAAATCTGCTTGACAAGGGGTTTATTTGACCTAGCACTTCGCCTTGGGGTGCACCAGTATTGTTTGTGAAAAAGAAGGATGGAACTATGCGTTTGTGCATCAATTTTCGGGAATTGAACAAGGTAACAATAAAGAACAAATATCCCCAACCCCGTTTTGATGACTTATTTGACCAGTTGCAGGGATCACAGGTGTTATCTAAGATTGATTTGAGGTTCGAGTATCATCAGTTAAAAGTTAAGGCAGAAGATGTTGAGAAAACCGCATTCAGAACAAGGTATGGACATTTTGAGTTTCTTATTATGCCATTTGGAGTGACTAATGCTCCGGTAGCATTTATGGACTTAATGAACCAAATTTTTAAAACCTACCTTGACGAATTTGTCGTGGTTTTTATCGATGACATTTTGATATATTCTAAAGATAGAATTGAACATGAACATCATATGAGAACTGTCCTACAAATACTTCGGGAAAGGAAATTATTTGCTAAACTAAAGAAATGTGAGTTTTGGTTGGATGAAGTTGTTTTCTTAGGGCATGTAATCAACAAGGAAGGAATTTCAGTGGACTCACAGAAAATAGAAGCAATTGTGAATTGGCCCACACCGACGAATGTAACAGAGGTCCGCAGTTTCATGGGCTTGGCCGGGTACTACAGGAGGTTTGTGAAGGACTTTTCGAAATTAGCTGTGCCTCTTACCCAATTGACACAGAAAGGGCAACCGTTTGAATGGAACGACGAAAGAGAAGCTGCCTTTCATGAACTGAAAACAAGATTGACCACTGCACCAATTTTGACACTACCTTCATGTACGGAGAATTTTGTAATTTTCAGTGATGCGTCTTATAAAGGTTTGGGTTGTGTGTTAATGCAGAACGGAAGGGTTATTGCTTACGCCTCCCGACAGTTAAGGCCACACGAGAAGAATTATCCAACACATGACTTAGAATTGGCCGCAGTTGTTTTTGCTTTGAAAATCTGGTGGCATTATCTGTATGGAGCAAAGTGTGAAGTCTACGCGGATCACAAAAGTCTGAAATACTTCTTCACGCAGAAGGAGTTGAATATGCGACAGAGGAGATGGTTATAACTGATAAAGGATTATGATTTAGAGATTCAGTATCACCCTGGGAAAGCTAACACAGTTGCTGATGCCTTGAGCAGAAAATCAACGGGGGGTATGGCTTGTTTACTTACTGAACAGAAAGAGATCTTGCAAGATTTTAAGAAGTCTGAAATTGAAGTGGTAATGTGTGAACAGTGCGGATTGATAGCCGCTATTACAGCCGAGTCGGCAATCATTGATGAAATCAAGCAGAAACAGAAAGATGATGAATTCCTCAAGAAAGTGATTGATGAATTTGAGATAAGTCCGAAAGCAGAGTTTGGCGTTATAAATGAAGTGTTGAGATTTCGAAACCGGATGTGTGTCCCATACATTCCGGAACTAAAGAAGAGGGTTTTAGATGAAGCCCACAAATCAGCATTTGCTATGCATCCGGGTAACAATAAAATGTATCAGGATTTGAAACAGACCTATTGGTGGCCTAAGATGAAGAAAGAGATTGCCGAATATGTGTCCAAATGTCTTCAGTGTCAGCAAGTTAAAGCTGAACATCAGAAACCAGGCGGTCTACTGCAACCTCTCCCTATTCCTGAATGGAAGTGGGAACATGTGACTATGGATTTTGTTGTTAGCCTACCTCGGACTCCTCGAGGTATGGATTCTATTTGTGTTGTAGTTGATATACTGACTAAATCTGCACATTTTCTGCATGTCAAAACTACATTTAATGCTTATAGATTGGCTACTATTTATGTTGATGAAATCGTCCGTTTACACGGAGTTCCGGTATCTATTGTGTCGGATAGAGATCCGAAATTTGTATCTAGATTGTGGAAGAGTTTGCAGGAAGCTATGGGAACGGAACTAAGGTTCAGTACTGTATTTCACCTACAGACAGATGGGCAATCAGAACGAACAATACAGACTTTGGAAGATATACTTCGGATGTGTGCTTTGGATTTTCAGGGAAGTTGGGAAGACTATTTGCCACTTGCGGAATTTGCTTATAATAACAGCTTCCACTCCGACATCGGTATGACACCATACGAGGCTTTGTATGGTAGAAGGTGTAGATCACCAAATTGTTGGACAGAGGTCGGGGATAGAGCCTTACTTGGGCCTGAAATTGTGCAAGATACTTCTGAGAAAATCAAAACTATTCGACAAAGGCTCAAAATAGCTCAGGATCGACAAAAGAACTATGCAGACGTTCGAAGAAGACCTCTCGAATATGAGGTCGGCGACCACGTGTTTATCCGTATGTCCCCAATGAAAGGCCAAGTCAGGTTTGGAAAGAAGGGCAAGTTGTCGCCCCGTTACATTGAGCCGTTTCAGATTCTGGAAAGGCTTGGTCCAGTTGCTTATAGAGTTGCTTTGCCACCAAGATTCGAACAAATCCATAACGTGTTTCATGTGTCGATGTTGAGGAGTTACCTCTAAGACCCGTTTCATGTGATTGATTATCACCGGGCAGCTATTGATGAAAATATGGAATATACCGAATGGCCGGAACGAATTGTTGATCGGCAAGTGAAACAATTGAGAAGCAAGTCCATTCCAATGGTGAAAGTGGAATGGAAAGAACACTATGAGACAGATGCTACATGGGAAAAAGAGGACGAAATGCGACTACGCTATCCACATTTGTTTCCCGACGAAGGTAAAATAAGTTTGGAGGACCAAACTTCCTAAAGGGGGGAAGACTGTGATATTCCTGTTCCATAATATGTTAATTGGTCCTTAATATGAGTATGATTATGTGTTTAATATGATTTTGTGTGCCATTATGTGAAAATATGTGGTTTTGAATTTCTATCTGTTCATCGTAGGAATATCTGTTTGATTATCTGCTTTGGAAATTAAATTGAAGGCCTTATCGGCCACATAACCCGAAATCGATTACGCCATTGTGATTAGCGTAATTTTTAGAGCCTACAGTGAAATTTGATTGAAAATTGATTTGGATCAGATTAAATTGATTTAATTAATGGCATAGTGCTCAAATTATTTAATGTTAAATAATTATGATTAGTAGGACTTGTAAAGAAAGGCACTATACACTCAATTCATACACTTGAGCTCAAAATCAGATTTTGTGCCTTAGAAAGAGAGAGAACCTGCTATAAAGAGAGAAAGGGAGAGATGTTGTGCAAGTTTGGCTCAAAGCTTGGAAACCTTGAAGATTTCTCAAGAATTTGCTATAGATTGTGAGAATTAAAGCTCCTAGATGAGTATTTCATGGATTCTAGTTTATAATTTTGTGCATTCAAGCTAGTTAGGTAATCAAGAGTGAGTTTGACATGAAATTGAGTTGGTTTTGTTGAATTTGAAGTCTTAGAACACATGCATGTAAGATATTGCCATAAATTTCTATATTTGAGCACAATGTGTATGATCCATGTTGAGTTTTGATTAATGACCATGTATTTGATCACCTCTTCACCAATTAAGTTGAGAATATTGTGTATATTTCACATGCAAATGCAAATCATGGGAGTTTGAGTCTTGCATGTTTGAATCTAGTGTGTTTGAATTGAAGCTCAAGAATATGTTCTGGAAAACCCAGAAAATTTGATGTCTGCTCGAGCAGGGAAATCGCCGCTCGAGCGTGAATTTCGTGCTCCCAGTATTTTTCTGCAGACATGGTGTCCGCTCGAGCGGGGAAGTTCACGCTCGAGCGGGGAGCTATGCAGACAGGCCTTTAGCTCGAGCGCTAGACTTCGCGCTTGAGCGTAATTTTGATGTATCTAGTACTTTTGCAGGCCTCAAGGGTCCGCTCGAGCGGGGAAGTCCACGCTCGAGCAGGGACCCTGTTTTCTGAAATTTTGAAAAGACATTATGTGTTTCATTTTCTGTTCTCTTTCACTTCCAAGTACTCTTAGGCATGCATTGAGCATTGTAATTGAGTTAAAGAGATAAGAATGAAGCCTAAAGAGGAATATGTGAATTTAGAACGGATTGAATTGTTTGTGACCCTTTTGTGTTCATGGAATGTGTATGGTCGAGCTCCAGGGCAAACCAACCAACCGATCACTGTGAGTAATATCTTAACAGAGATATCTGAAATATGTTGTTGTCCAATTGCTTACTTCTATGTAAGTTTTATAAGTTCATTGATTCGATTAGTGGACAATGTTTGCTATACCAAATGAGTGGGCCAGAGGCCAGTCTGATCCGAATAATAGAATGAATGGGTCAGAGGCCGTTTTGACATGAATGAATGGGCCGGAGGCCGTTTTGGCATGAATGGATGGGCCGGAGGCCGTTTTGACATGAATGAATGGGCCGGAGGCCGTTTTGACATGAACAAATAGGCCAAAGGCTAGTTTGTCATCTGAATGGGCCAAAGGCCGTTTTGACATAAATGAAGGGTTGAATGGGCCAAAGGCCAGTTTGTTTGGAACCACAGTCACTTGACCTAAATTGTGTATATATGTTAAATAGAAATATGATTTGGGCCTAAAGCCGTTTGAAGCATGTTGTTCTACACACTGTTTGTATAACTCCTTTATTTGATATTATTCGCTGGGCTGTCACTCACGCTCATTCATGCGTTTGTAGGTGAGCCAAGAGAAGTCCAAACCCAGCCCCAGTGAAGTCCATGTGGAACAACAAAGGTTTTGAAGAGTCAGCCCTTGCGTCTCACGCACGAGACCCGTATTCGCCTTTTTGCCATTCTGTTTTATTTTGTCATGTGGGCGAAATCTTTGAATATGTTGTATATAGTTTTCTTGGGTTGACTTAGATTTATATGATCCTGTATGTACAGAACCTTGTGGAGTACATATTTTGTTGTGAGTTATTAATATGCATGTATGGTTTGTGATGATGTGCCATGTAAGCACAACTCTATGGACAAAGTTTTAAATTGCTTCCGTTTGGCCCCCATTAACTCTGTTAAGATACGTTTGGTTTGATTTGAGGCCGTAGGTAATCCCATGATTACTGGCCGGTTATGTCATTAACCCTTGGGGGGGCGGGTTCGGGTCATGACAAATTAGTTGTGAAATTGAGTTATAAGATTCTTGTATTTAAATGTTAGAGGTTTTGTCCTTGGTCATCGGTAGAGGATGACATCGTTGTTATTGAATAGATTATGAGTATGTAATGCACTTGTGTGGTAGCTATGTGATCTAACATGTTGTGATGTAGTTAGAGGTTCGTTTCTCTCCGATTAAGCCGATAAAGCGTGGCGCCCTGATAGAGGTTCCTTTCCCTTCTGGTTTACGCCCTGTAAAGTGTAAAATTGAGGTTTGTTTCTCTTCAGGAGGCCGGTAAAGCATGGCGCCTTGAGATAGGTTCCTCTTCCTTCCAATTTGCACTTGGTAAAGTCTGACCTTGGAGTTGTTCTCCTCCGGGTGAGGCCAGTAAAGGGTTATGTGTTATGTAGGTTGTATCATTTGCCATTCGTGCTGTAGGCCAATGGAAATAGAAGTATGTATTACGTTTAGTTATTTAAATTTAGAAATATATATTTCTCGGTATCCTGTTATGGGTGATCCTTACCCTTGGGCCTATGGCCAGGGAAGATAGTAAATGTTTTGTTGCATAAGTGTGTATAGTAGGTTGAGTTATGAAATCAGGTTATGACTCGTATATGTGAGTGCGCTTTCAAAACAAATGTGGAGATAGAATTCTTTTATATTAACGTAGAGGTTTAAAGAAACAAGGTTGTGTTGTGAAGGAATGCTTTTGGAACTAAACTGGATAATTGGAAAGAAAACAAATGGTTTTACACATTGTGGTGTTTAAATGGATGTTTTTGGAGAAAATGTATTTATATATGTATATTTTGAATATACAATTGTCACATTATTTATATTGTACATCATGGTGCATTCATGTTCATATATATTTGTATGTTGTTATTGTTAAGGATCATGTTGGGATCTCTATTGGACTTTATGTTCATCCCATTTTACTAATCATTTTTCAAGTACAAGTTGAGAGATGATTCAAGATCGGTGATCTTCCTTAATTGTTGGCCAAAGGGCTTGTATTTGTTGGCGGAATGCCATTATTGTAAAAAGGGTTAAACCCTTACTTTTAATATAAAGATGTAAGCCTATAAGCATTTTGTGTAAATGTTATTCCTATTGCATTCCATATATGTACGATTGACAGAACTTTCATTTATTTATGGATGTAATGTATGTATAGTTCCACATGGTCTTAATGGAAAATGATTTATGTTTATAGATATGGTAATGTTAATCGGGATAATAAAAAGTGGGGTGTGACATGAAGAAGCTCTCAAAAGTGTCACACACACACAAAAATAAATAAATAAATAAATAAATAAAGAGAGAGAACATAAATAGAAAAGGGATGATGAGTATAACAAGACTGAATATCAAACTGGTAATTTAATTAATTAACAAAAAAAACTTCTTATTTATAATTCTAAATGCCTTTCATAAGTCTATTCCTTGATTCCATTTGATTTTACATTATGTTTGATGAACCCGAAATAGTTCTTTGATTCCATTATGTTTACAATGTGTATATATACACAAGACCATCCTTGAAACTCCAACGTCCCTTTGTGTTACGATCACCATTGACGCAATAGATACTTATTTTTTGATGTTTTGAATTAGACCAAAATGAGCAAACACATAAATTAATTAACCCTTTTGGTAATTTTATGTAAAGCCCTGAAATAATTACAACAACCTATAGCATGATATTCCGTAGAATGTATAACTTACAATATATATAACGTTTCATTAATATTGCTTAATAGTACAAAAGATGACGTATGCATATATAAATTCATAAATCTTAGATCCTGAATTTATAGCATATGTCATATGTAAATAAATTGAAATAAAAGGAGATACAGATAAGTTTATGTCCTAATGGCTACATCTTTCCAAGTCAATACTTGGGTATAACAAAATGAGTTCAACTCAACACAGTTAAAGCCCATGGCTTGTACGAAAATAATTACACCAAAAGAAACTAAATAAGCTCTTAACTCCAAGTCCTCCCAAGCTATGTCCTTGGTGGAGGCATATCATCAACAACTGAAAGTTGTTTTCTACGTAGGGTGAGCTAAAACCCAATAGAGATACTCAAACACAACGTATGAAGCTTAACAAAATCATATAGTGAATGCAATGCAATGCCATGCCATTTTTCTAAAACATCATGCTTCCACTTTTTAAAAATAGTGCTATGTCTCAATCAAAGCTCTCGTCCACCGATAGCCCAAAATAAATATTTCTACTCAACAGATAATTTCCACAACAAGTATAATCTCATAATTTTTCAAAATGGGAGTGATACATATATCCAACTCTACCCTCATTATCAACATATACATTCATTTCATCCTTTCAAAAATCCAACATCAATATTTTCTCTTTCATAAATCAAACATTTATGATTTTCAAATCACACATTCTTTACTTCCAAAAACACTTTTAAAGAAGGGATTTCCAACATTTCAACATACCTCAACAATAAACACATCCCCACAACGTTTCTGAATGACCCATTTGAAAACCCCTCTTTTACATTTCAAAATCAAAACCCTAAATCAAAATTCCCATTTTCCAAATCTCAAGGACAAGGAACACATAACTAAATTAAGAATCATACTAGAAGGTTAAAGAAATCCCTACCTCAAGTTTAGGAGAAGAAGAGAGCAAGCCGTAACTTGAGACGGAGTCAAAATGGAAGTTTTCACCAATTAAAATGTTCTCTTTTATGAGCCCCACCTTTTCTTCAAGGAACTATGATGGAGAAATTAATGGATTAGAAGTATTTGGGGTTTTAAGGCAAGAATTAGAGAGAGAGGAAAATAAATTAGGGTTTTGGAGTGTTTTAGAGAGAGAGAGGGGAAGTGCAAAAGTGACCAAAATTTCCTTTTTCCCGATCTGATATACACACAGATCGGTCGAGCAACTAAACCACCGCTTGAGCGTCCGACACAATAAGTGACACCATTCGAGTGACCAAAAACACCGCTCAAGAGCGTAAAGATCCCCTGCTAGAAGTTCAGACCTAGCAAAAGACCACTCGAGTGCAAGAAAGACCACTCGAACAAAGATCACTCTACTCTTAGAAGTTTTACAAACCTACAAAAATATTGAAAGATCTTGAAGAAAGCTCGAGCGACCAAAATACCACTTAAGCGAAGAAATAATGTACTGGACAACAACTCTTTTGAAAACCTACCTCCTGACCTGTTTCAAACACAACCAACAACTCCCAAACAACCAAACTCAACTAACAATAAGAGTAAGAGGTTATAAACAATAATTAAAGATATGGAAATTATGGATCTAAGAACATGAAAAGGGTCAAGTCAGAATAGGAACCGTTATAATCTCTCTCCTCAAGAAATTTCGTCCCTGAAATTTAAATCAAAACAATTAACACCATTACTCATTTCAAATGGAAATCAAAGTAGTAACTATGATTGAAATCATGCTTCTTACCACAGAATATACAAATTGAGTCTTCAAAACATTTACAATGTTCACATATTACAACATGAATGAAATTCTCAGTACAAAGCTCAAATATCAACAAATAGGTCCGGATACTCCTTACGAATTTCCGCCTTACGCTCCTGTAGCTAGTTTTCCGTGCTCCTCGGAAGGGTTTAGTCTCCTCAAATATGATAGCCCTATAGTTCAGACTCTCTTGGTTCTGAATCTCATTTCACAAGTACAATGCGGAACAGAAAAACACAAATGAGAGTCCAAATCCGACAAATGTTTAGAAAATCCATTTATCATTAGAGATGCCAGAAATGGATTGCATTGTTAGATTTCAAAGTCGTCACTTAAATATTTTTGAAAAATTTAGGAAACCTGTGACTCGTGCCAAAGACCACTTGTCCATCATAACCAAAGTGTCTTGGCTCGGGAACTTAGGTATGAGAGGGGAAGGTCATGAATTGAGCACCCCACTCACCCGATCAAAGATCGGCCTCTACTAATCATGATGTGATTTTTATGTATATTATATGCTCTAGTTCTGATTATTAATGCTAATTTTGCTATGTGAGGCACACAAGTATAGACTACGTCACCCACTTTGGAATGCTTTGATTTCATGTTTCTTTGAAAAGAGTTTTGAGTATGTGCTATTTGAAAAGCAAGCTCATATGTACATTTATCAAAGTCATCCCAACTTAAGCAAAATAGCCTTCATCCACAAGCATCCAAACAGTTTATTTCAAATAAGCACTTAGCCTCATGCTAATATGCTTGATATGGAAACACAAATACACATGCAACGTGCTAAAGCAAAAATGCTCACCTACTACTCAACCTAGGCAAACCAAAGAACAGAAAACAATTAGAAAAAAAAAATGCATGCTTGTAATATGCAAAGTGACTAATGCAACACATACAAAATGCACCTACTTGGTTCAGCTTATTTATCATGTCATATGGATCAACTCAAAGCATGCGGTAATGCACGTATTCAAGTAAGTAGGAAATGACAATGAAAATGATATTAGAATGATGAATCGAACCCAATGCATGCAAAAATGGATACAACACATAGCAATGGTATGAAACAAAAATATGATGCTACCACAGTAAGCATATAAATAAAAGGGAAAAATAAATTGAGGGGGGGGGGTTGGAAGACATATAGAATATTACAAGTTAGCCCTCGCACAAGAGGGTCCGAATGAATGTCCTAATTAACTAACTATTACAAACCCGATTGAATAAACTAAACTAATTAATTATTACAAATCCGAATAGAAGTAAAACAACTAATTAATTACAACATACGAATATGAAAGCTATTAATCTAATGTATTCGAACAAGAAATGAAGAACTGCATGCGCACAACCGAGAACATCCTCCTAAAACCTCTCTGTTTGCTGCCAGAATCTGCTCTGTTTGCTGCTAGAAAATTATTCTGTTTTGGCTTCAAATTCTGCTCTGTTCTACTGCAAAAATGCTGCTGCCTGTAAAAAATAGGTGGCCGGCCGGCCGGCCTTGAGAAGTGGTCAACTGTACAGAATAGTGGCTGGCCGGCCACTATTTTTGGGAAATATCTTGCTACAACAGAGTAGAAACAGAGCAAAAACAGAGTGTTTCTAGGAGATGTTTATCCTCTCTGCTCTTCCCTATCATGAAGATGATGAGGGAGGAGTATATTTGATTCTCAAATCATCAATTATCGCAGATTTGTTGCGTGATGATCTTAGAAACGACAGGATAAGAGCTTAATAAAATGGAACAAAAGACAAACAACACCTCCTCCCTATCATGGAATTACCTCAAGGGAAGGGGTAGACTTGCCTCATAAATCACCAAACATCACTTAAATAGTATGCAATGATTCAAGGTACAATAGGTTCAGTATAACATTCGACTGAACCTATCTGTAGACACCCCATTTTTGACCGTCCTCAAGACTTGGACGTCATCGTTGGAACACTCGGTGATTATCCATGTTTGTGTTCGTTCGGAGTTCCCGGAGTTCTCGGCTGCGCGCGCCGTGCCTCAGGACCTCCGGACCCGACCTTTTGTGTTTGGTTTTGCACCAAACACTTGTGTTTTGCCTTGGAAGGGAAGGGAATGCTTTGTGAGGCATCCCTACACACCACCGGCTGGGGCTAGAGGCCACCGGCTGGCTAGAGTTTCCATCGGCACTATATTGTGCCGGTCGGCACTATTTTGTGCCGGTCGGCACTCTTTTTGGCGAAATGACCATTTTGCCCTGCCGACTACTGTGCACTTGTTTTCTGAGATATTTTCAGACAACTTTGTAGCTTTTTCTCCCCTCCATACACGTGTATGGAGGGGATGCACTCCTTCCAAGCTTGTTTGACAAGCTTTGCAAATGCCTATAAGAGGGAAGCTTCTCCTCTTGGTTTAGGGTTAGCTTCTTGAGAGTCAAAACCAGAGCTTAGATACATATATCTCTGTCATATATCTATATCATCATCTCCCTCCCCTTGTGTGTGTGATCTAAGGCCAAAAAGTGTAGATTTACCTCACTTTTGCACCATTACACACACCTTTACACCTTAGCTCGAGATTGAGAGACTTGGAAGGTTATTTGTGTTGGTTTTGGACTGGTTTTGAGCACTAGAGAGTGGCTGCACCACTTGTTCTTCAAGGGATCTTCAAGGGTAAGAACATCACTTTATATTCCCCATTCTTGCAACCTATTTCTACCCTCTTTACTTTGTGTTTTTGAGTTTGTGTTTAAGATAAAAAAGTCTTGTTTTTACTTGTTCTTGAACCTTCTTTAAGGCTTTTTCTTGGTTTGAGCAAAGGTCCATCTTATTAGGCCTTGTATGGCCATTTTTGGAACCTTTGCTTAAGACCTTGTTTGCTTGGTATTCTTGGCCTTCTCACCACTGAAAACCAGTGGGTTTTCAGTGGTGAGGGAGTTATTTTCAAGCCTCATTAAAGGGAGAGACACCCCTCTCCCTTTGGTCCTTTGTATGCCTTTGTTTTAGGCTCATAGCATAACATGTATGCATGCTTGTTTTATCTTCATTTCAGAGCTTTATTATGTGTTTTAGGTCATGTTGGATCCCTGTTTTTAGTTGATTTCGTGACCTCTTGCATGCCTCTCATGTTTGCTTTAAAGTGCTCTATTATGCTTAGAAGTATGTCATGCCTTTGAGCCATGTTTCTTTGCATGTTCTAGCTTGATCTCATGAAGATATTAGCATCCATTTGTCATGAAAAGGGGCTGTGAGCCACTGTTCTTGACACTTTTGGTATGCTTAGTGTGTGTATTTTGCATGTTAGGCTTGTAAGCCTTGCTTGTATGGAGCTCTAGCATGTTTAGCTTGTTTTGGTCTATTGATTTGGCATCATATTAGACCCTATTTCAGTCCATTAGTCATGTCTATATGTTAGTATATGTGGCTTAGTTCATACTTTAAAGGTATGCTCTTGTATGCTTAGGAATTGGCCTTGTGCATGTTCGCATACTTAGTGTATTCTAGCATTTTGCATGCTTATTGTATTAAGTCATATAGCATTTGACATGCTTTGCATCTTCATGCCATATTACATTATTGATGCATGCTTGCATAAGTTGCATTCCATGGCTTGGTTTGGGGTTGTCAAACCAAGCATGAAGATTGAGAGGAGTTCACACTTTAAGTGGTGAAAACTTGTCTCAATCCTCATGTCACTAAGGCCCTTGACCTCCACATGATAGGGACTTAGCCTTCATTTGTTTGCGTTGCATGCATTTTACACCAAAATAGCAATCTTGGTCCCTTAGGCTACCATGCATCAAATGCACGATTGGTAGCCCTAGAATCAAGAGCCATGCCTCCTTGAGTCCCTAAATATGATAGGAGGTATTGGACATGCTGACATATGCCCAAAAGACCATGCCTTGCATTGCTGTCTGCTGCTGCTGTCAAAATCTGTCCTCTGCAGGAATTTTCTGCCGGCCGGCAGTAAATAGTGCCGACCGGCACTATTTTTGTGCCGATAAACATCATAAGCAGCCGGTGATGAAATGGATCAGCCGACGATCACTCTATCCAGCCGGTGGGGTATTTCAGACTATTTGGAGGATTTTGCAGAATGTTGAGAATTTTTGGAGGGGCAGAGCAGTAAAAACAGAGGCAGCAGTGTTAGGGTGTGGCTTTCCCGGGCAAGGCGGCCCGAGCACGCATCATTCGCGCATCCCAAGGCAGGGCTGAGGCCCCTTTTGCACTTATTTATTTGCTTTGATTTCAATATTTAGAATTTTGTAATAATTAATTTATTCGTTTATTTCTTTCGGGTCTGTATTATTTATTTATTCGGTCCCTCCGAGTGAGGGCAAAAAATGTAATAAGTGTGGGTGTGTGGGCATGTATGTCTTCCAATCCTCATTTCTTTCTAACCCTTTTATTTATCCGCTTACAGTGGTAAACTAGGGCATTTTAAATTAGCATACCTTATGCAATGCATGCGTGCATTCATGCATTTGTTTACATGCATCGGGCCCGGCACATCATGCAAACTGCATCGTAATTTCAATTCAAAATTGAATACGTGATAGTTGTTGCATCTCATGTGCCATGTTTAGGGTTAGCCGAGCCTGTTTAGATTACACTCCTGTATGTGTTACATTAGCCACTTAACATGAACTAGGTCATGCATGTTTGCTAACTAGTTTACTGTTTTGGCACGGAGTACGATGTAAGTTTTTATTGCTTTAGCATATCGCATGCGTGTGAATGTTCAAACATGATAATAGGATTGCCATGCGGCTAAATGCTTACATGAGATAAACTGTTTGAATGCCTGTGGGTGGAGGTTGGATTGCCTGAGTTGGAACAACTCATTGAAATTCGAATTTTAGCCTACTTGCGAGTAGTACAAAAACCAACACGTTTTTCAAGACAAAACGGATACGCAATGTGTATTTCCAAATTAGGCAATCTAGTCTATACTTTTGTGTTGTGTGCATCACATAGTAATTCTAGGCTAATAATTGGAATAAGAGCATGTAATGTTTTCAAAAAAAGGATATCACGGTTAGTAGAGGCCGGTCTTCGGACCGGGCGAAAGGGGGTGCTCATAGCTGACCTTCCTCGATCGTACCCAAGCTCCCGAGCCAAGTCACTTTGGTGATGACGGACATGTGGCCTTTGGCGCCGAGTCAGGGTTTCCTAAATTCCCCATTTTAAAAATATTTAGGTGGCGACTCTGTAATCTGGCAAAGCAGTCCATGTTTGGCACTATTTTTTTTTCAAAAATCTGTTTTTCTTCAAAACGATCTGCCAGATTTGGACTCTTTGGTTCAGATTTAGAACCGCGACACAAAAGGGAGTCCGAACTGTAGCCGAGGTCCCCCGCGGACGTGCTACACTATCTAAATTTTATTATATTTTTACCTTTTTTACTCCAATTTTATTAGCCCTTTCTATTTTACCTTTCCATTTGTTATCTTTTCTTTTTTTTTTTTTTTTTTTTTTTTTGTCCAAAGATAATGATTATGTCCACTAAGTCCAAAAGCATTAAAGAGTAGCAAGCATGACTTGACACGAGAAATGAGCTTATCAAGCTCTTTTCTATGAGGAAAATTACAAAGGAATGATCAAACTCATTTACAAGCGATAATGAATTCGGAAGCAAACCCAAAATGAGCAATAATGACTCCAAATTCAAACTTGATAATAAGCTATAATGAACCTTTCGTTGGTGATTTTCAAGGGTCTAACTAGAAAATTAGTCTCTTAGAAGTAATGCACCGGTGATAAAGGGTAATGTCAAACAAGAAATTATGCTTAGCATAAGAGAGATGTAATGCCCTGGTAATGAACCTCCGAAGAGATTAAACCATTTAGCATGAGGGGTCTCTTTCTTATGCTTTAAGAAACAATCTTTTGTTTGATACAACTCTTGATCAAAGAAACAAAGAAAAGAGGGAGATTGCAGAGTGCTAATGAAAAGTGGATGAGTACAATGGTGTGAATATATGTATGAAAGCTATAAAGAGTGGAAGAAAAGACTATCAACTCAAATGGATTGGAAACTATGGCCTATACACCAAATCCATGAGGACTTACAATAATATGACTATAATATTCAAAGCATAAACTAAATAAATACTTAAAATAGCCCCAAAATAGCACAAAACAGTGCTGAAAACCAGTTTAAAAAAGGTAGAAGATATGAACAAAAAAAGGAAGAGAACAAGCCTAGTAAGCAAGCCTAAGGAAGGTGGCTAACCCCTTTACTTTTTGCAACTTTAAATCACATTTTTAAGCTTAAAAAAGCTCTGAAATCAATATGAAAAGGTAAGGGAAAGAGAGACAAAAGATGGTAAAAGAGGTCAAGATATACCTCTTGAAATAGAGAAAAAGCTCCTTAGTTAATAAACCACAAACCAAGCACTCTCAAAGAACTGAATTTAGATTCAAGAACCTCAGCAAAAGCTTTAAGTTTTAGCTTAGAAGGTGTATGTATAGTGTATGTATATTGCAAGAGAGGAGGGTAGTGTGTTCGACAAGTTTTTGGCTCTTGGAGAATTTTTCTAACCCCAATATAGAAAAATAGGTTCTCATGTCGAAAATATCTCTAAAGAGATAGCTGGTGCAAGGCATGTACATAGGGATAGCTGGCTGTTGCAAAATATCTGCCTACGCTAAACATGGCTGGCCGGCCATGAAGGGGGATGGCCGGCCAATCAAAAATGGCCTGCCGGCCACTTGTTGGCCAGCTTTTCTCTGAGTGGTTAGGCTAGAAAAAAAAAGGTTTTGGTTCAAAAGAGGTGCAAGGTGTAGGTTTTAAAACTTGAAACCGAAGCCTTTTGCTGAAGAAATTAAACGATTGCACAGTGTAACATTTCATCATCGAGTGTTCAATATAAGGCGTCCAAGTCTTAAGGGCGGTCAAAATGGGGTGTCTACAGTTGTCCCTCTTTGGTAGAGCTCGAAGCGATGAAATGACATGAGTGAATGTCAAAGTCCAAAGACGACCCATTTGACAAGGGCGTAAGACTCGGGCAAGCAATCAACATGTAAATACAATTAGTTGAACTCGAAAGTTTCTTACCTATCCCTTTGCAAGGAATCAAACCAGTGTAGTTCAAGGGCAAAATGCAAATGGTATGCACAATAATACACTTTGGAAATTGGACTCACACGCTTCGCGAAGCTGGTTATTTTGAAAATCCATGATCATGCAAGACAATGCAATGAGTAATAAAAAGACGACAGCTTATGAATGAAACAAACCTAAAGCTTAAATCAAAATAAATCCAACCGTGTTTCACGTAAAAAAGAGGTAAGCAAACAGTAATTCCAAACACATTTCACGTGAAAGGAGAAAAGACGGTGTAACCAATAGGCATATCTCATCGTATTTCATATGGAGAGAGGGAAGGTTTTAAACGACTTCAAAAAAAAATTACTCGCTATAGACACCCCATTTTTGACCGTCCTCAAGACTTGGATGTCATCGTTTGAACACTCGATGATCATCCATGCTCGTGTTCGTTTTGAGTTCCCGAAGGTCTTGGCTGCGCGCCTTGCCTTAGGATCTCTCAACTTGTCTATTTTGTTCTTGGTTGTGGACCAAGGACTTGTGGTTTTTCTTCTGAGGGAAGAGGGTGGCTTGTTGGCCATCCCTACAACCCATCGGCCAAGCCTTGTGCTTATCGGCCTTGTCTTCTTGCCATCGGCCATTGGTGGTGGCCGATCGGCACCATTTTTGGCCGATCGGCCATATCTTTTGGCCGAGACCTTTCCACCTGCTTTTGCAGATATTTTTGTGCCAGCTGTGACAGCTGGTGAGCACAAATTTCATCCTCCATACACGTGTATGAAGGGATTGAAACAAGTCTCAAGCTTGCTCAACAAGCTTGAGATTTGATTTTCTATAAGAAGGGAGACCCCTCTCCCTTTCCAGAGGGTCTAAAAATTTGATATACAAGTTAAATATCACTCTCTCTCTATATTTTCTTCCTCTCTCTCTATATTGTGCTTGTTTGTGCTTGAAAGTGACTTTTCTACACACTTCTGCACACAAACACCTAGTGAAACACCATCCTTTTGTTGCTGAGGTACCTTGAGGTTGGTTTGGGAGTTCTTGGACTGGTTTGAGCTCAGAAAAGGATTGCTACAAGTTCCGCGGGGTCTACACCAACCCCCAACACAAAGGCAGCTGCTAAATCTACTAACAATAAAGACACTACAAGGCAAGGTAGGGTGTTCGCATTGGTTCCAGGAGATGTACAGAATGCAGCTACAGTCGTGTCAGGTACATTTATTGTTCATGGCCATTCTGCTCATGTATTGTTTGATTCTGGCTCCACCCACTCTCTTGTGTCAAAATTATTCGCTCCTAATCTAGATAGAACTGAAGAAAACTTGTCTTATATGTTGTGTGTGTCTTCCCCTTTGGGAGACTCTATGATCTGTGCTACTGTATACTTAGCTTGTGAACTTCAACTTGGGGATATTCGGGTGTATGCCAATTTGTTACCTCTCGACATGACCTACTTTGATGTTATTCTGGGAATGGATTGGCTGTGTGATTATGGTGCAACTATAAACTGCTTGACTAAACAAATCAATTTTCACCTTCCGGGACATCCAGAGTCTATTGTTCAGGGACAGGAAGTGACTTCGCCACCTTATCTGATTTCTGTGGTCAAGGCTTGTAAACTACTTCAGAAAGGGTGTCAGGGGTATTTCTGCAGTATATTGGAGGGACAAGTGATGAATGCGGATATTGATATAATTCCCGTTGTTCGTGAATTTCCGGATGTCTTTCCCGAAGAATTGCCAGGGCAACTAATAGACCGCGAAATTGAGTTTATAATTGATGTGGCGCCGGGAACTCAACCTATTTCCAAAACTCCGTATAGGATGTCGCCAGCTGAAATGAAAGAGTTAAAGATTCAATTACAGGACCTACTTGATAAGGGATTCATCCATCCGAGTGTATCTCCTTGGGGTGCACCGGTTTTATTTGTGAAAAAGAAGGATGGCACACTTCGGCTATGCATTGATTATAGGGAACTTAATAAGGTAACAATCAAAAACAAGTACCCCTTACCACGGATTGACGATTTATTTGACTAGCTGCAAGGGGCACAAGTTTTCTCAAAAATTGATCTACAGTCTGGATACCATCAATTGAAGGTTAAAGCTGATGATATGGAAAAGACAGCTTTTCGTACACGGTATGGCCACTACGAATTTCTAGTTATGCCCTTCGGAGTTACAAACGCACCGGCAGCATTTATGGATCTAATGAATCGTGTCTTTAAGCCTTACCTGGACGAGTTTGTGGTGGTCTTTATCGATGATATTCTCATCTACTCAAAGAGTGTAGAGGCTCATGAGGCTCATCTCTATTTAATCCTTCAAACACTTCGGGAGAAGAAATTGTATGCAAAGCTTAAAAAATGTGAATTCTGGCTACAGGAGGTGGCATTTCTGGGGCATGTAGTAACAAAGGAAGGAGTCTCCGTTGATCCGCATAAAATTGAGGCGATTGTGAATTGGCCAACTCCTACCAATGTAACTGAGGTGCGTAGTTTCATGGGATTAGCCGGATATTATAGGAGGTTTGTTCAAAATTTCTCCAAAATTGCTGTGCCGCTTACACAATTGACTCGAAAGGGCGTTGTATTTGAATGGTCAGAAGAGCGGGAATCTGCATTCTAGGAATTGAAAACAAAGTTGACTACAGCACCAGTTCTGGCCTTACCATCTGGTACTGACGGGTTTGTCATTTACAGTGATGCTTTGCACAAAGGGCTCGGTTGTGTACTTATGCAAAATGGACGAGTTATCGCTTATGCCTCTCGACAATTAAAACCCCACGAGAAGAATTATCCCACGCACGACCTTGAGCTAGCAGCAGTAGTTTTTGCTTTGAAGATATGGCGGCACTATCTCTATGGCACGACCTGCGAAGTCTACACTGATCACAAAAGTCTCAAGTACCTCTTTACCCAGAAGGAATTGAATATGCGACAGCGGCGATGGTTAGAGTTGATTAAAGATTATGACTTACAGATCTATTACCATCCTGGAAAAGCCAACACAGTTGCGGATGCACTTAGTCAGAAGAACATGGGAGATTTGGCAAACCTATTGACGGAGGAAAGGGAGTTGAGGGTTGAATTAGATAAAATGAATGTGGACATTGTGGTACGTGGACAGGAGGCAATACTAGCAGCAGCCATGGCTCAACCGACTTTACTGGAAGAGATCAAGTTACATCAAATGGAGGATGACACTTTAAGGAAGATATGTGATGAATTAGAGACAAAACCAAGACCGGGGTTCAACTTTATGGATACGGTGCTTAAGTTTCAGAACCGAATATGTGTCCCTAATGTGTTGGAGCTTAGACAAAAGTTGATGGAAGAAGCGCATGCCTCGAGATTCTCAATACATCCGGGAAGTACTAAGATGTACCGGGATTTGAAGCAAAATTTTTGGTGGCCAAGTATGAAAAAAGAGATTGCAGAATTCGTTTCTAAGTGTTTGCAATGCCAGCAAGTAAAAGCAGAACATCAAAGACCAGCAGGCTTACTACAACCCCTTCCAATTCCAGAATGGAAGTGGGAACACCTGACCATGGATTTCGTTGTGGGGTTACCACGAACTCCTCGAGGCATGAATTCGATATGGGTCATTGTAGACCGGCTAACAAAGTCTGCTCACTTTTTGACAGTAAAAACTCAATATAATGCAGATAAGCTTGCAGTGATTTATGTAAACGAAATTGTAAGGCTTCACGGTGTTCCGGTTTCAATTGTGTCAGATAGGGATCCCAAATTTGTTTCGAGATTTTGGCAAAGTCTGCAGGAAGTTATGGGTACGGAACTTAAGTTCAGCACAGCTTTTCACCCTCAGACTGACGGTCAATCTGAGAGAACGATACAGACTCTAGAAGATATGCTCCGAATGTGTGTGCTAGATTTTCAAGAAAGTTGGGAAACACATCTACCGTTGATAGAGTTTGCATATAACAATAGTTACCATTCGAGTATTGAGATGGCACCTTATGAAGCCCTATATGGGAGACCGTGTCGTTCCCCCGTATGTTGGGCTGAAGTTGGGGATAGAGCATTGCTAGGACCTGAAATTGTGCAATTGACCACCGAAAAGGTTAAACTTATCCGGGAAAGATTGAAAACGGCTCAAAGTAGACAGAAGAGTTATGCGGATAACCGATGAAGGAATTTGGAATTTGAGGTGGACAGTCATGTGTTCGTGAAAGTCACCCCACTGAAAGGACATCCGAGATTTGGGAAAAGAGGTAAACTAACACCCCGGTATGTTGACCCTTTCAAATTCTAGAAAAAGTGGGTCCAGTAGCTTATCGAGTTGCCCTTCCGCCAAGTATGAGTCAAGTGCACAACGTCTTCCATGTCTCCATGCTTCGAGGATACCTTTCGGATCCGTCGCACGTCATTGATTATAATCAATTTGAATTAAATGATAAATTAAGCTATGAAGAGAAACCACTTCGAATTTTGGATTGACAAGTGAAGCAGTTGCGCAATCGAGAAATTCCAATGGTAAAGGTGGAGTGGCAAGAACATTATGGGACCGAGGCAACTTGGGAAAAAGAAGAGGAAATGCAAAATCAATATCCGCATCTGTTTCCGTTTTGAGGTAAAGCAAGTTTGAGGGACCAAACTTATTTAAGGGGGGAAGAGTGTAATAACCCGACCCTCGTATATGATTGTGTGATATATTTTAGTCTGTTATTCTGAGCCTTTAAATATTTAATGTGAAATTTCAAGAGAAATTAAATTTAAGTACATAGATGTTATGAATTTAACATGTATCTGTTGGGCAAGGAGAGTATCTGTCACACCTAGAATGGGTAAATCAGAAATTGAGAGTCTTAGAGACTTGGTAATCTGAAACAGACTTCATATTTGGAAACAACATAATTTTTAGGTAATAATAAGCATATTTGCAGAAATTTGATTCGGGAATGATTAAATGATTGGGTTTCGTCTTATTCACACTTAATATAAGATATATAGATATATATATATATATATATATATATGTATGTGTGTTCTTGAGCTCATGGATAAACAAACCCTTCTAACTCAAACATAGCTCTTGAGGGAGAAGAATTGAAAGGTTGGGAAGTTGAGGTATTGAGCTTAAGGTATGTAGATGTTGTTTAATTCATTCCCATAGCTCTTCTTTTCTTAATTCTATAAGATATCCTCATAATCATGTTACTCATGGTTGGGATTGTGGTGCCATGTGTGTGTGAAAGAAGTGAACTAGCAAGATAACCTTACCCTTGCATGTTTTGACTCAATTTGAAGAACCTATGAGAAGCTTCACTCTATCCCTTCAATTGATTGTTTGAATTTCATTATGTGACATGGCTTTGTATATATGTGTTCATATGTGTAAGAAAGGTTAGGAACCTCATGAGTTTGAGTGTGTTTACGAACTTAAATTGATAATTGAATTTGTGCTCAATTGATGTATGTAAGTTGATCCTAATCCACATGCATTTGAGACTTTATACTAACAATTTATGGTTAAGTTTTGAGGCCCTAAACATATCTACAAAAGGATGGAATTGTGCAGAATTTTCGGACCTTTTTGTGCAGAATCGCCGCACGTGCGGGGCCCAAGGCCGCACGTGCGGGAGCCCCAGCCGCACGTGCGGGAGTCATGGCCGCACGTGCGGGAAAAATGGCAAATTTTGGAGTTCAACACTGCTAAAAAGGCACGTGCGGGACATCACTGCCGCACGTGCGGGAGACTTTGCTGCACGTGCGGGGATCCTAGCCGCACGTGCGGCCCAGGCCGGGAAACACGGGTTGCTCCGTTTTGAGTGTTGGATCCTCTAACGTTGTCGAAACCTGCAATTGATATTGTTATGATGTTCATTAATTTAGTCGAAGTAAAATGAATCAAGAGGTGATTTAGCGAGAAAGAGGAGAACTAATTTTTGTCTTGTGCATGTGTAGGACACGCTTCAAGAGGATCAAGTGCCCCGCCGCAAAACAGTGAGTAATAGTACCATCGATATACTTTAATCATAATGATTATGTTTGATGTTAATGTTATGTTTAATGATTACGCTACTTGGAGATGATGTGTTGTTATGGAATTGAGAAACAATGTGGTATTGTGGCAACATCGAAGGAATTTGTGAACTATGAATATATGAGGCCGAGGGCCTTTTGTGAACTATGACTTTATGAGGCCGAAGGCCTTTTGTGAAATAACGAATCTATGAGGCCAAGGGCCAATTTGTGACATTATGAACATATGTGGCTGAGTATCACTTTGTGAAGTTGTGAACCTATAAGGTCAAGAACCAAAATGTGAATATGTGATCCCAATAGGCCAAGGGCCAATCTGTGAAATTGTGAACCGTCAAGACCATTTTGAACATTTGTACAGAATCAAACTAACCACGTGATTTCTACATTTACTTACGCTTTGAAATGAGTTGTCATTTAAAATGAATATCGATGCATTTATGTACTATTGATCACTGAGCCTGGCTCACTCTATGTTATGTTTGTTTTTGTAGGTAGCCAACCTGGAGGTCGGCCCTAATCCTAATACCGTCACACTTTTGTCAGCCTAAGCACAACCAGGCACCTGGTCGAAGCCGTATTTTTGTGGTGTCTTGCTAGATAATGGCTTGCTTTTGGTTATTGACTTAGGATAAAATGTATGTAATCTCTGGTTACATGCCCAACTTTGGGGCTAGCTCTGTATATGTTATGTATATAACTAGTTTAAATATGTGTTTTGTTAGTTTCATTCGTCTTGTACAGTGACTGTGATCCTGGCATGGTAATAGAAGCTCAATGGATGTCTTACTTTCTTTTATACTATCATACGAATCAATGCTTCCAGTCAGGCCCCATGTTACATAACAGGTTATGTGTCCATCTCTATTTAGGTCATGCCCAAACTTCTAGGGGCAGGTTTGGGGCGTGACATTAGAAGCATCACAGAAGTTGGCATAATTTTCAGAGGTGCAGAAGTGTGCAAACAGAGGCAATATGAGGCATGGTAATGGATTTCCGAGCGAGGCGATTGAGCATGCATCTTCGAACTCTTAGAACTGAGCTGAGGCTTTGTAATTTGTAGTTAGTTATACTTGTTAGTTAGTTTTTGAATTTGTAATTAAACTAGCTAATTTGTTAATTAGTTAACGTGTTGTAATAATTAGCTTAGTATTAGTTAGTTATTCAATTTGATTATGTAATAATTAGTCTAATTAGATTATTAGATTAGTTAGAATGGCTTAGCATAACTAGCTTAGCGTACTCATTTGGACCCTCCGTCGAGAGGGCACAATTGTTGTAATAAGCGTGCGTGTGTATGATGCATGTCTTCCAACCCCCATTTCTTTCTCCCTTTTACTTATCAGCTTTTGATGGTTAGTTTTAGGACATATTTCAATTAGCATACTTATGCTTTGCATGCGTACATTCATTCATCTGTCTTGCATGCACCGGGTTCGGCGTATCATACAAACTGTATTGTATTTCAATTCCTATTTGAATACATGTATTGAGTGTTGCATTCTTATGCCATCTTAGAATAGCCGAGCCTATTTTAGTTGCATTTTTACATGTGTTGCATTAGCCATCTTAACATGAACTAGGATCATGCATGATTTCTAACTAGTTCTTTGTTTTGGCTCGGAGTACACTGTGACTGTTTACATTTTAGCATACTGCATGTGTGTTAGCGTTGCCATGAAAGCATGCTTGCCATGAGGCTAATTGCTTATTTGATTTAACTGCTTGAATGCCTGTGCGTGAAGGTTGGATTGCTTGAATTGGAACAATTCATCAAAATCATGTTTTCTAAGCCCACTTGAAGGTGACAAAATCCATGACTTAGCCTACTTGCGAGTAGCACTTCTAAACCATTTTCAAACAAACGAACATGAAATGTTTTGTTCCAACTTAGGCGATCTAGTCTATACTTGTATACTGTGCGCATCACATAGTAAATTCTAGGTTAATAACCGAAATAAGAACGCATGTGTTTTCAAAAATAAAATATCATGTTAGTAAAGGCCGATCTTTGATCGGGCGAGCGGGGGTGCTCATTGCATGACCTTCCCCTCTCGTACCCAAGTTCCCGAGCCGAGGCAACTTTGGTGATGACGGACACGTGGCCTTAGGCACGAGTCAGGGTTTCCTAAATTTCCCAAAATAAAACATTTAGGTGGCGACTCTGTACCTGGTAAAGCAGTCCATGTTTGGCACTTCTTTATTAAAATCGATTTCCAAAACGATTTGCCGAATTTAGATTCTTTGGTGATTTATCGGTCTCACATTGCACTTTGAGATTAGATTCAGAACCGTGACACGAGTCCGAACTGTAGTAGCTAAGAACAAACGAATTCGCGCCCTCGCACGCGGAGCCGAGAGTTCTCGGGCGGTCTACACTCACCTATTCTAGTCCAGTCAAGTTTTAGCTAATAGGCATATCTCATCGTCCAGTTAGGTTCAAGGACAGTCTTCTACTTCTAGTCCAGCACGAGATTACTCGCCTATTCCGATGACACAGTATCCCCCAGTCAGTATGGAAGAATTGATACATCATTTGTAGCAGACAGTTAAAACCCTACAGCAAGATGCGGCCCAACAGGTCGAGGTCACGACCCGTCAGGTCGAGGTTATAAACAACAGCAGCGGCCCATTAGGCTACAACAACAACAACCATAGCCGGCTGCGGCCTCTGCATCCCATGCACCTCCTACGGGTATCCTAGCACCTAGAGCCACTGCTCATACTGCCAATGTCCAAGAAAGCAGGGCAATCCAGTAGAGCCAATCCTAGCACAAGCCTCCAAAACCCCTGTTTATCAGACTGAGGCTTCGTTTGACTTTGAGGTTGACCCAACTATACTCAAGGTCAATAAACTAGAGAAGTTATTCAAGAGAGCATAAGGGGTTAACTCCATCCCGGACATAGAGGACGGGTATACCGATTCTGCAGTGACATTGCCAAATCGGTTCAAAATGCTTCACATCAATCAATTCGAAGGCTCCGGAGATCTAATGGTTCACCTTCGGCTATTTTCGGACATCTTGCGGCTGATGGGCCTGACTAGATTACAAAAGCTGTCTCTCTTTGGCCATACCATGTCGGGTATAGCGGCCATATGGTATGCGAAGTTGGAAGACTCTGACAAGCAGAATTGGGAGGAGATGGCTAAGGCCTTCATTGCGTAGTATTCATACAATACTCAAATTGAGGTCATAACTCATGATCTCGAAGAAACATGCCAAGAGCCGAAGGAGGGCTTCTCTGAATTTGTGACAAGGTGGAGAGCTAAAGCCTCGATGATGACTACGAGGCCTTCTGAGAAGGATCATATTAGGATGGTTGTTCAGAATTTGCACGATAGTTGCTGCAAAAGATGATTGTCCTACCTCTGTTTACATTTACAGAACTCCATGAGCTGGGGGTGCAAATCGAAGATGCCATGAAGCAGGGGCTGATTACAGATGAGAAGAAGCTGGCAAAAAGGCCATTTACGCAGTTCTAATGCTACTAGGGGTTGCACCGTTGTGAGGCCGTCAAATGTAAGCGTTATCACCACAACCAAGACTGCCGACCCCTTTGCCAATACAATCTCACAAACACCGTCCAACCCTGTCTGATCCCAAAGGACTTTCAACCAGCTATAGATGACCCTGTCTCAAGCCATGAAGGTACTAGTCAAAAAAGGGCACCTCATACCATTAGAACCCCATCCATTGCCTAATTTTTTTCCATCCAAACACAACCCCGCAAAATACTATGCGTTTCACCAACAACATGGTCATGATATCAACCAATGCTTTTAGTTGTGTCATGAGATTCAGGATCTCATTGACAACAAGGTGATCGCTCCACCTCAAAAGCCCAATGTGACCACAAATCCACTTCTAACCCATAATCAAGTTCCCCCACCTTGAAATCTCAACCTGATCTATACACTGGCCACCCCTTATGACCCTAGCATATATATTACCCCATCTCACCTACCAAAACTGGCATTATTCATTCCAGAAGGCACAGATTTGTGCATGATAGATACGTCCAGCCCTCAACCCAAGCCTGTGGTGATGCTTACAATGGAAGGGGAGTCGACCTTGGAGGACGGTACTAGTCTGTTGCCGGAGTGTTCTGAGGACTTAACTGATGGGGTGTATGACCCAAGTTGCTACATTATGCCGACTGGTCAAACCAAGCCTGAATTGGTGCTGCCAGCCATGGTAGACATCAATGTGGTTAGGAAAGATGACCTTAGCCAAAGGTTGGACGATCTAGTAGAACTCGAGAAGGACTTGGACAATTTGCAGTTCTTTGATGAGCAGGATCAAGGGGATGTACAGATCGACTGGTTTGACTTGAACAGATCAACTGACAACTCTGGATGGCTGAGTGATTATAGACACCCCAATTTTGACCGGCCCTAAGACTTGGGCGCTTTCTTTTAATTACCCGATGATGACAATTAGAATGTGTTTCTCACAGAATCCTCAGTAAGAGAGATGGAATTTGAACTTTAATCCCAACATTCACCATTATGGCCCAATTGTTTTAAACTACTAAATATTTTATTAGTTTAGTATTTTGTAATTTTGCATAATTTTATGTGTTTGTTCATATTTTTGGTGTTTTTATACAAATTGGTATAAATTATATATTTTTGTTATTATATATTATATTATAAAAGAAAAATAATAAAAAATTTATGTCGGTCAGCCCTTGGCTGCCGACATCCAAATCCAAGCACATAATGCATATATATATTCTATTAGATATTTATTGTATTATATGTATATAGTTTGTTTGTGGAGAGAGTTTGGCTGGCCTGCTGGACTCAATTGCATATAGATATATATTATATAATATTTATATTATTATATTATATTTTGTTTGTTTGTGTCTTCCTAGTTGTTGCTTATAAAAAGCAATCAAAGGGAGAGGAGAAGGCTAATCAGAGAGAGAGAAAAATGAAGTGGTGTGAGAGAGTCTGAGAGAAAAAGAATCAGAAAGAAAGAAAATTAGTTTTTTTTTAGAGAGAGAGAGGGAAATAAAATATTTTCTTTGATATTTTTATTTCCATTTCATCAATACACCATTCAAAAACCAACCACTAAAGTTGTGATTCCAAATTTTGGACTGAGAATTGAGAACACATTCCACAGACTTGAGAGTAATCAAAAGAAAGTTTGTGACTCAAAAAATTTATCATTTCCCCAGAATGTGAATTTTTGCAAATTTTCGTTTAATTTAAAAATGTGATATAATTTGTTTAAATACTTCATTTACTTTTTTTCATAACTGTTTTTTTATTGCTTTAATGGGAAGGCTGCACCACCCACATATCTGCTGTAATTTAAATATTGTATATAAGCTGTTGTAATTTATTACTTTAAATAATTTACCCCACCGGATGAATAGTAACCTCCGGCGGTGAATAGTAACCCCGACGATCTATAGTACCTCCGGCGGTAAATAGTAAAAGTCGTAGGTTTCTCTCAAATTTTTTTGGGGGCTATTTTTCAACATCTAAACTATGTGATTTGAAGTTGTAAAAGTGGAGGGGTTAGCCACCCTTCCTTCTACTTGTTTACTAACTTGATCCTATTTAATTTTGCTCGTTTTTTATAGCTTAATTTCAGTACTATTGTATGCTATTTAGGGGGCTATTTAACTTATTTCAACGATTTATGTTTTAAATATCAAGTTTGTTTGTACTAACCAATTAATCAACTTTGCATAATCATCTCTGCAACCTCCCTCCTTTCTTTGCTTATTTCGATTAAAAAATTGTGAAAAATTAAGATTGTGAAGTATAAGAAAGGAACTCTTCCATGCTTAATGGTTTAATCTCTTCAGAGGTTCATTACCAAAGGTATAAAACGCTCTATGCTAATCTCTTTAGAGATTCACTACCAAAGGCATAAAACATTTTATGCTTAGGAGGTTCATTACCAAAGGTATAAAACGTTCTAGGCTTAATAGTTTAATCTCTTTGGAGATTCACTACCAATGGCATAAAACGTTTTATGCTTAGGAGATTCATTACCAAAAGTATACAACGTTCTATGCTTACTAATTTAATCTCTTAGGGGATTTACTACCAAAAGCATAAAACGTTCTATACTTAACGGTTTAAATTCTTTAGAGGTTCACTACCCCAAATGTATACATGTTCTTATACTAAAGCACAATCTTTTATTTTTCATTTCTCTTTATTCATCAGTGTGTTTACTTTTAAGGGACTAATTGACCCTTGGAAATCACCAAGGAAAGTGTCATTATCACTTATTATCAAGTTTGGATTTCAAGTCATTATCACTCGAGTTTGGGTTTTTTAAGTCATTATCACTCTTTTGAGTTTGACTAGTCCTTGTTGCACATCTTGAGTTTGACTTGGAATCCCTTATCGCTTGTAAATAAGTTTGACTCTTCCTTTGTAATTTCCCCCGAAGAAAATAAGATTTTTTTTCTCGGGTTAAGTTGATGCTTGTTTCTCTTTATTGCGTTTTGGACTTAGTGGACGTAAATATCACTTTTGTACAAACAAGAGCAAAAATAAAGAAATGGAAAGGTAATAAAAAAGGCTAAAAAAATTGGTTAAAATTGGATTACAACCGACATCAAGAATTAACAAGATTAATTGGACTTGGTCGGACGTTATACCGAGTCTATTGTGTCAAGGCTTGTCTTACATCAATTCATGATATTTTAATGAACCTTGAAGCGTCTCTACTTCCCTTCTTAAATTCATTTCATGATAGAAGGGAGGGGTGGTTGTTTACTCATTGCATTTATTGATCATTGTCCAAATTGTGTCCAAGATCATCAAGCAATCAACTTACTAATTGATGGTTTTGGAGATGATTCCAACCCTCTCTTGAGTATTTTTATGATAGAGAAGGGTAAAATAAAAAGACAAACATGGCTAGGAATACCCTGTCTGCACTGTTTCACCTCAGGTACAAAAAACAGATTTCCACAAGAAAACAAAGTATTGGATTTATTTGGGGCTCGACTGAGTCATGTTTTGGGGTCGGCAAGGCTCCAATAAATTGCAAAACAATGCACTTTTGGTCAAAAGCAGTAACTAGGGGTGAAACAGAACAAATCCCAGCAAGGCAGATAGAATAATTCCTGAGGAGCATCGAGCAATCATTGCATATTATTATTGTAATAAATTAGACAGCCCCTTTCGTTTATTAGTCATTCAGCTTTGTAATAATTATTTATTCGGACATTTGGACATTCGGACCCTCCTTCGCGAGGACAAATATGTAATAAGTTGTATGTCTTCCAAACTCCATTCTTTCTCCCTTTTATTTCACTGCTTATGATGGTTAGATTAGAGACATCATGTTTAATTAGCATTTTCCATGATTTGCATCCATTTGTTTACATGCATAAAAGTTCAGCTCATCATATTAATCAAATGTCAAATTCAAACTCCTTACTTGCATACATGCGCTATCACAGGCCTTGAATTGACTCACATGCCATACTAGTAGCCGAACCTTAATTGCACGTTGCATGTGTTGCATTAGTCATTAAATTAGGATCATGCATTTTTTTTTCTCTAACTATTTGCTTTCTTTTTGGACTTGCCTTCGGACATTAAGGTAAGCATTTTTGCTTTAGCATATTGCATAAGTGTGAATGCTGTCATATCAAACATACTACCATGAGGCTAACTGCTTATTTGATATACCTATTTGAATGTTTGTGGATGAAGGCTAATCACTTGAATTGGGATACTTTGATTCATGTATATATGAGATCACCATTTTAAGTGATACATATTCAAAACACTTTTGTTTCAAAACAAACATGAAATCAAACGTTCCAACTTTTCGTGAAATTAGTCTATACTTGTATGTTACATATAGAACAAGAGCATATACTGTACATAAAAACCACATCATGGTTAGTAGAGGCCAATCTTTGATCGGGTGAATTATTGACCTTCCCCTCTCATACCTAAGTTCTCGAACTAAGACACTTTGGTAACGACGGACTAATGGCCTTTGGCACGAGTCATGGTTTTCCTAAATTTTCCAAAATAAATATTTAGGTGGCAACTCTGATATCTGGCAAAGCAGTCCATTTTTGGCATTTGATTTAAACATCGATTTTCCAAAAGAAATTGACGGATTTTGACTCTTTTTGTGTTTTCATTGTTCCACATTGCACTTGTGAAATAAAAATCAGAACCAACACACAAGTAGAGTTCAAACTGTAAGGGCTATTCATTCTTTCAAAAGGGAGCGCGAAAAGCCGAGCTACAGTTTCTGGTGACTCTGCTGGGGATTTAGAGAACTTGACTCAAACTTCATGATGTGAAATTTTATCTACATAAATATGTTCTTCGCATTGCATTTGCATTGATGCGCCTAAGTCCCTGTGTTTGCCATCTGTTATTCCTGGATGGTTTGCTGGAGGCTTGCCTACAAAGCTTGCCAAAAGGCTGACCGGTCATGGGCTCTGTCAAGTTGGGAACACAACCCTTGGATCTAGATTACTGTTGTACTGCTTCATCCTCCTTTCACTTCTCGGTGTTAGGTGTGAGAGGTATATTAGGTAGTCTTGTTGAGGTACCCTTTGTGACTATTTGACCTAATGCATATAGTACGCTCTAGTGACTATTCAAATTAGGACAGGATGCTACCCGTACAGGATGTTATGAAACCACTTGCTTGAAATAGTGCAACCTAGATCATGTCAAAATCTAGGACAGGGTAACCCTACCCCCTCATAGGGGTGTTTTGGTTCTTTTTATGTAGTATGTGCTTTTACAGTGAAATATACAAGGTGGTTCATAGCAGTGGTACAAATGAGCAATCAGTCTGAAAACAAAGTTCAATGGGGATCACAGTTCAGCTGCGTGTTGTGATTAATTGAGAATTGGGGCCGAAGTACTATCCGTTTTTTAAAAATATGTTTTCTTTCTTTCTTTCTTTTTGCTAGGTAGTTTTTCATCATAGCTTCAGAAAGACTCGATATCCCCCGAGTTGTTTGGACTCGTTCTCGTAGGCTTTGTAAAACGCAAGATCTTGTTAACGGTCAGCCAGTGTTAGTTTCTGTCCCGCTGGTTACTCAACGAAGAAGGAATAGACAGTCAGCATCAGTATCAAGCACTCAGAAAACTCTTGTTCACTCACTAGCATCTAATTCATCCAGTCCAACAATGGCACAGAACCCAGCACAAAACACAGAAGAAGTTGCTGCCATGATGGCAACAGTCCAAAGGACCATGGATACGGTCAACCAACGGATGGCAGCACAGGATGAAATCATTGCTGATCTGCGACGCCCATCTGGGGCATCTGCATCTACTGTACATCGAGTCCCGACTGCCCAGCCAAATCCTAATCTCCCTCCACTACTGGAAACTCCTCAGGTCCCAGATCCTCAAGAGATGTTTCCAACAACTTCAGCTTACAGACCTCTGGTACAACCTCCTACGGGCCATTCCCTTCGATATGAATGAAGTTGATTCAGTCATGCTCAAAATTGTTAGGCTTGAGAAAGCCTTGAAGAAATCCCAAGGTTTCAATTCAATTCCTGACATTGAGGATGGGTACACTGAGGCTTCAGTCAAGTTGCTAGAAAAATTCAAAATGCCTCACATCGATAGATTTGATGGGAGCGGGGATCTGATTGTGCATGTCCACTTGTTTTCAGATGTGTTAAGGCCCATGGGTTTATCTAGGGCACAAAAACTCTCATTATTTGGGAGGACCCTGTTAGATGTAGCGGCCATCTGGTACGCCAAACTGGAGGACTCAACGAAGCAGAATTGAGAAGAACTTTCTGAGGGGTTTGTTAACCAATACTCATACAATACTCAGATATAAGTAACAATCAGTGAGCTGGAAGCAACCACTCAGAACCCCAAAGAACCCTTCATTGACTTTGTAACAAGATGGAGGGCAAAGGCAGCCAGAATGACGAACCGACCTTTTGAAAGAGAACAAGTCAGGTTAATGGTCTAAAACCTTGAGCCAGACATGTTGCAGAGAATGATAGTGGCACCGTTGTACACATTTAATGGCATCATCCACAGAACAAGTGAACCTGCAAAAAAGCCATTCACTCGAAGTACCAATGCTAGTACTAGCACTATTCTGCGGCCTATAGATGTCAGTACCATTGCTACATCATCAGCCAAGATGGTCGATCTCTTTGCTGCTGCCACAAACTCACAAACTGCGCAAAATAGTCAACCTTGGAACCGAAGACCTTTTACCCCCCTCCATATGAGTCCAACCCGCACCCTCAAGGTGTTGATGGACAAGGGACATCTCAAGCCTCTTGATTGTCGCCCTCTCCCAGACCTACTGCCAGCTAGACACAACCCAACCCAATATTGTACTTTCTACCAACAACATGGCCATCATACAGATTCATGCTATCGTCTATGTCATGAGATTCAGAATCTCATTGACAACAAAGTCATCGCCCCTCCTAAACCAAATGTGACAACCAACCCACTTCTTACACATAACCAAGTTCCTCCCCCCAGAAATATTAATCACATCCAAACACTACCACCTACCTTCAATCCAAGCATATATATTACCTCGTCCCACCTACCAAAACCGGAGGTGGTTATTTTAAAAGGCACAGATATGTGCATGTTGGATCTAACCCTACAAATCCAACCCAAAAAGGTTGTGGCAGGAACAGAGAAAGAGGAGAGTGCATTAAAGACAAGGTTATCTGATACCTGTGTCATAGAAAAGGGGGCTTCGCTTATAGAGGAGTATGACCCCAGTTTATACATTGTGGCCAATGATCAACCAAAACCAGTGGTCCTATTTCCGGATGTTCTCAGTGTCAATGCTATCGTGGAAGGCCAGTTAGGGAAACATCAGAACGATTGGCCTAAACAAGGCCTAAATGACTTGGCCGAACTGGAAGAGGATCTAGTTCAGATAGAAGAAGACCTAGATAACCTCTACTTCTTTGAAGAAGAGGAAACAATCAATGTCCAGATAGGCTGGTTGGATTCAAGTCAGCCGGAAACAAACAACGATTGGTTTGGTGATGAAGAGCTAGATGAGGTGGAACAGACAAAAGGGGTCACGGAGGAAAAAGCCGAGACCACATCCATTACTAGTACAGAACAAGTGCTAGAACAATTCCAGCAAAAGAGAATGGAAGAAATTCAAAGGAAGATGGCCTTGCCAGAAACCAAAACCATAGTTCGAAAGGAAAGGTATGTTACTGAGGGGCGTGATGTGAACATGCTCCAAGTAGAGTCTGATAAAAGCTTGGCCATAGCTGCCGGAAAGTGGTGGGAAGATAATGATCTGAGTCATGCATACACGGACGAATGGTGGAAATCCAATATCCCCGACGATACGTGGTATGCGAACGAAATCAATCACATGACTTGGAGTGGTCAGCACTTCAAACCTGCGGCTGTAGATCAACCAAAATCCTCTAACAAAGAGGTTGAGAACACCAGAGAGAAGGACTGTGAAGACAACCTAGTTTTGAAACAGCTCAAGAAGATTCAGGCAGATATCTCAATCTGGGGATTGATAATGGCTTCCCGGGAGCATAGGCAAGCACTGCTAAAGGCAATGAATCGCACCAAACTGCCTATCAACACTACCGCTGATCAACTGATGTCGTTAGTCACATCCGGCGATGTTATGCTAGTGATATCTTTCATAGATAAAGAGCTGCCACCTGAGGATGCCAACCACAACCGACCCTTGTATGTAACTCTGGAAAGCCGAAAGAAGTGGATTCTGGTAGTGTTAGTAGATACTGGATCGGCGATCAATGTGTGTCCGGCACGGACTGCTTATGCCATAGGTTTGAGGCCTGTTGACTTCACACCCACAACTCAAGCCATCCGAGCTTATGACAATACAAGCCGGGATGTCATGGGAACATTCAAGAGCCGTATCCTGATTGGTCCGTTCGAACATGAGGTAGAATTCCATGTAATGGATGTTCCGGCTACCTTCAATCTACTTTTGGGAAGGCTTTGGCTGCATCAGATAAAAGCTGTGTCATCAACAGTCCATCAATCGGTGAAATACCCATTCAAAGGTGCGATTGCTACGATGTATGGTAATTCGTCGATCCACCCTCCCCAGGGAACTGCCACACCAGTGTTGGAAATCATACACGGGGAATAAGATGTATTCCTCTCTGGCTTCTCACTAACAGAAGCCCGAGTAGTCCACTCTATCATGGCAAAAGCTGACGGAATCTATGTGAGTGCTCAGTCCATCTACATGATGAACAAATAGGGGCATATGCCTGGATCAGGACTACGCAGGAGTGGCAAGCAAGGAGGCGTTGTTACCAAGGAGTGTAGACACCCCATTTTTGACCGTCCTCAAGACTTGGATATCATCGTTTGAACACTCGACGATCATCCATGCTCATGTTCGTTTTGAGTTCCCGGAGATCTCGGCTGCGTGCCTTGCCTTAGGATCTCTCAACTTGTCTGTTTTGTACTTTGTTGTGGACCAAGGACTTGTGGTTTTGCTTCTGAGGGAAGAGGGTGGCTTGCTGGCCATCCCCTCAATCCATCGGCTAAGGCTTTGTGCCATCGGCCATGTTTCCCTGCCATTTTGGCTGATCGGCACTCCTTTTGGTCGATCGGCCATATTTTTGAGCCGAGGCCTTTCCATCTGCTTTTTGCAGATATTTTCTACCAGCTGTGACAGCTGGTGGGCACAATTCTCATCCTCCATACACGTGTATGGAGGGATTGCATTCAAGACTCAAGCTTGTTCAACAAGCTTGAGAATTGAAATTCTATAAGAATGGAGCCTCCCCTCCCTTTCCAGGGGTTCTAGAAATTTGATATACAAGTTCTATATCTCTCTCTCTATATATATTTTGCCTCTCTCTCTTGTTTAGCCCTTGTTTGTGCCCAAAAGTGTAGATTCTTCACACTATTGCACACAAACACCTACTAGAACACCATCCTTTGGTTGCGGAGGTCCTTAGGAGTTGGTTTTGGAGTTCTTGGACTGGTTTTGATCAGAGAAGAGTGCTGGAGTTGTGTTCTTGAAGGTGTTCTTCAAGGGTGAGTAAACTACCTTTTAATCCCCCATTTTGGCTTATGCTTGTAGACCTATTTGCATATTGTTTTAAGCTTAACTCTAAACTACAAAAAGTTCTGATTTTGTATGCTTGTGATGTTTGGTTAAGGTCACTTTTTGGTTGGGGGTGGTCTACCCCCTCTTAAGCCTTGTTTGGCCTTGTTTTGAGCCATCCCTTTTGGCCCTTGTTCTTACCTTTGCATGACCTTTCTACCACTAAAATCTAGAGGATTTTCAGTGGTGGAAAGGTGGTTTTGGAGTCTTGAATAGGAGATGGACACCCCCCTCTCCTTGTGTCTCATTTGCTAGTATAAATGGCTCATAATAGTCGCATGATTGCTTAGTATGTTTTGGCCCCATTTCAACAAGTATTTGATGTTATTTTAGCATGCTTTACCTCTATTTTAAGTTGGTTTGATAGCATCTTGCATGTACCATGCACTTGTAGTGCAATCCTCTCATTTGCCTTAACATGCATCATGCATTTGGATCATCATTCTTGCATGTTTTGGCTCAACTCAAAGAGGCTTTTAGTCATGTTTTACCATGCTCTGGCTCTGATTTGTATTGTCTTGGTCATGCATGCATTGTTTTGTATAGCCATGGTTCAATCTAGCTTGTTAGCTTTGAGTGTCCAAGTTATTAGCATGCATTGCTTAGACCATTTTCATGATTTGGCATCATTTCATATGTGATTTCAGTCCATATAGTAGGTCATGCACTCACATTTATCACCTTTTCCATGCTTAAGAGAGTTGGTGTTTTATGCCTCAACAATGAATCATTGTGCATGCTATCATACTTAGGCTTTTGGGATGCTATCTCAGTGGGTTTTTGGGGTTATTTTGACATGCCATAACTCTAATTTTCATTGGTTAAGTCATGCCATGCTTGGTTGTAATAGGTGTAGTATAACACCCCTTGTTAGCCTTGCATACCTCATGCCTTTTGGACTCTTGTTCTAGCTTGTGTTGGCTAGGTTTAAGCTTGCTTTTGGTCTTATCTCGGCCTGCCTTGGGACTGTTTTGGTTGCCCTTGGCCCTTTGGGGCTTGCTTTGCATGGCCATGGTGTAAATCCCTTTGCTAGCCTTAAGCTTTGAGCTCTCTTGCATGTTATGCTTGACTTGTGTGCATGATGTGGCATCATTCCTCACATGATTTCAGAGCTTATTTCAATGCCACACTCTCATGTTTGTCACTCCTTGTTCTTGTTTAAGGATTGTGCATTGTTGCCTAGTGATAGGCCAATTGGAATGCATGCTTGTTTTGCATTTCATTCCATCATTTCATCACATTTGGCCACTGATTTGGGCATGGCTGAGGTCTGTCCATTTTGGTTTAAGTCCATCTTTGCATGTTGTTGCATGCTTGACATGTTGCATGCTTGACATGAACATTCCGCCGTCGAAACTCTACAATATGACTTCACCATGGCCTTTCTTAGTATGGGGAATTGACGTTGTCGGTGCAATCACGCCAAAGGGGTCAAACAGGCATGAGTTCATTTTGGTAGCAATCGACTACTTCACAAAGTGGGTGGAGGCCCAATCCTATGCCGTTCTAAAGGCGTCGTATGTGGCTAAGTTCATCAAGAACAACATTATCTATCGGTATAGGGTGCCCAACGAGATCATCTCAGATAATGGCTCACATTACAAGAAAGAGGTGATAGACCTACTTGAGAAATATAATATGGCTTTCCGTAAGTCATCAACATACAGGCCGCAGACCAATGGAGCTGTTGAGGCTGCAAACAACAACATCAAGAGAATTTTGCAGAAAATGGTTGAAACCTACAGGGACTGGCCAGAGAAACTTCCATTCGCACTCTTGGGTTACAGAACGTCGATCCGAACATCTACAAGAGCAACCCCTTATTCTCTTGTTTATGGGATGGAAGTTGTTCTGCCAATCAAGATTGAAGTACCGTCGCTAAGAATTATGGTTGAGTGTCAGCTAATGGAGGCGGACTGGCAACAAAGTAGATTTGAAGAATTGATGTTGTTTAACGAGAGGAGGTTGAAGGCGTTGTATCATATCCAAGGTTACCAGCGTAGAATTGTGAGGGCTTTTAACAAGAAAAATCAAGTCCAGAAATCTCAAGGAAGGAGACATGGTGCTCAAAGACAACCGAGCCCCCATCCACGATCCTAGGGGCAAGTTCAGACCCAATTGGCCTGGCCCTTATATCATCAAGTCAATCTGGTCCGGAGGAGCAATTATTCTTATGGATTTGGATGGCTTGGAGTTTTCTCAACCGATCAACATGGACAAGTTGAAGAAGTATTACCCCTGAGAGGCTCGTTAGGCCGAAAACCCAAAAGGGCGATCTAGGCAAAAGTTAGAGCATAAAATAATAATAATAATAATAATAATAAATAAATAAATAAATAAATAAATTAGAAATAAAGAAAAATTGAGCTCGCAAGGCCAAAAACCCAAAAGGGCAACCTTAGCAAAAGTTAGAGCGCAAAAGGAGAGAATAAATACGCGAGTGAACCCTCTCCGAACTACGTAAGGCCTGATTCTCATCTTTGGGATACGTAGGCAACTTCATCCCGAAGTTCGGCCATCACTATTTTTCAACCAAACTGTCCTGTTCATCTGGTTTAATCAATCCGTCATTCTCCACCATTTGTCGACTTGGTTATGATCTTCTGATTTGTGGCTGTACAGCCTTAGGATTAATTCCGTATGTATCCGGTGGTGACCATTTCCAAAAGAAAAAAAAAAAAAAAGAAGAAAAAAAAACTTGTTTTGAAAACTTTTAATTCAATTTTTTTTTTCTTCTCAAAACTGTACGGTTTACAACACAAAAGGAAACTTTTCAATACTCACTTTAATTTTATTGATTTATCACAAGTACATTCTCCAAACCAAAGTTGATTTTACATAAAAACTTGAAAAGAAAAGACAAAGCAATAAACTAGGGGCATAGATGAGTCAAGTGTCAGTTCTCCGTCTCTTTTTCATGCCTGTGGAAGTTTCTGTAACCGAGGTCGGCATAATCTGTTCCTCATCCTCGAGCCAAACAAAGTATTCGTCAGGAAGGATGGAACTGAAAGTAAGGGCAGGGGCCAGAAATTCTCTCGTATTCCAAGCACTGAGGTACCGAGGTAAGTACGAACCACGAACGGGAAATGAAGCTGGATACTTTATCCCTTCATCTGGACAAATCTGATCATGTCCAAACTGGCGTCTGAACTTGAATGGAAAATAGAATACACAGTGTGTAAGGCCAATCAACTGTATGCCTGGTTGCCAGGACATGTTGTAACTCATCTTAGCCAAGTTAAGCCAGGGGCTACGCTAAGCAATGTCAGCCGCAGATCTGCTGTGCATCCAGTCACACCACATTCCCTCTGAAGGGAACCCCACTAGCTGTGGATGAAGAAAGTAAGTCCTGGCCGAGTACTCGGGGCAAGGATCCACCACTTTCAGCTTATCCATCAACCATATTTGGGGAAAGGGATGAAAAATAAGAGAGATAAAAGAATAGAGAGATGTACGTTGAGAGGAAAGTAAGAAAAGGGTTTTGAGAGAAAAAAAAGAAAAAAGAGATTGAGTGCCGAGTGATGTAAGGATCATAAATAAGAAGGGTGGGAAACAATACCTGGAGAAGTAATGGACTCCCTGCAAATCGAGTAGTCTCTCCCTGTTGAAAAGCATCTAAGCCCAACAAAGTCTCGGCCAACACTAAGCCCATACAACTCTTACCCTCCTTAAGGCATTGGGCTACTTCAATCAGTTTAATGCTAACTCCACCGCAACTAGGGGTAAGAAGGAAGTGTGCGAGTAAGCATAAGCAAAGGGCATGCTGACGATAACCTCACCAAAGGAGGTCGTCTTTGTCACCAGTGATGGAAAATCGATGAATCAAATCTGGAATAGCTAGTTCCCCATTGTGAGCCAAGGATCAAGCTTCGGTGTAAGGTAAGCCCATACATTCATCCTAAAGCTTGAGCATGGCCAAAACAAGGTTGAAGCATGATTTCTTTATCACGTTGAGATTCCATCAATGCTTGAAATTCTTTGAGTGTCGGACACATCTCTTATGAACCGAAACGAAATATGTGTGATTGGATTCCAACACCGAGCAGTGGCATGGAGAAATGGAAAGCAAAGTGAAGTGCGGCTCAACGGAAAAAGAGCATTTAGGCCGAAACTACAAAAGTTCATCTTTTCCGAGCCATCCAAAGTGGTTATCCAATCTTGGAGCCTATTGGTGGGCAACATCTCCATTTTGAGAGCAAAATGTAAAACCTTGCTCTTCTGCCAGAAAAACATTATGGGAGTACCATTTATAGAATTTAGATGGAGTAGTGATGATAGCCTTTAGTGGTGGGTGGGCCAAACATTGTGTTGTAGTTGTGGAGTGCACTCCCAGAAGATTCCCTTTGTCCTCTTGTGTCCTTTTGTCCTCTTGTGTTGTGGTTGTATTTTGAGTCTTGTTTTATTACCAGGTCTTTTGTTTTAATATGTTCAAGTTGTTTTCATTATGTTTCTTTTGTTATCAAGTTGTAGTTTTTTCATTTTGTCTGGTTGATATTATTATCCGATTCATGAACCAATTCAAGCGCAAGTGTTCTTCAAAGACTATCATGGAAGTGTTATCCAGTCATCATATGCAAACACAGTACAAGATATTTGCAAGAAGAGATCATCCACAATAACGCTTGATAAAACTAGCGGGTCCAACCCCGATCATTGTTTTACAAAAATAAAAAAACGAAACAGAAGTCTTTCAAAAAGAAAAGAGTCTATCTGAAGCTAATGTTTAAACTACAAAGCAAATATAAAAAAACAAAAGGGATTTTTGGTTGGGGTTTTAGTTTATCTGAATATAAAAAAAGTTTTTATTTATCTGGAAAAAAAATAGAAAATGAAAAATAATAATAATAATAATAATAATAATAATAATAATAATAATAATAATAATAATAATAATAATAATAATAATAATAATAATAATAATAAAAGGAAAAAAATATAATAACAAAAACAAAAACAAAAACAAAGAGAGAGAGGGATCTTTTTCTTCTTTCTTCTCCGACAGCAGCCCAGCAGCAAAGATTACAACCGGCTTCATTTGTACACAACTTTGTTGTCCGACTTTACCATCAGTTGTCTCGCTTCATCTTTACTCCTTTGAAACTCTTGGAGACTCTGCCTCGGCCTTGGCAGAGCTTCCGAAGGAGATTATTCCTTGCCGACCATCAAATTGGTTGTGAGAAGAAACTCCGAATCGAGCCACGAAGGTGGCTTGCCGTTTCAGCTCTTTGCTCTATTTTTTTAGCGTACTAATTTCTACTCGAGCGTCTTTGTACATACGTTGGAGGAGGGAGAGTTCTGCATTTAACTGATGCACCTTACACGTCCTATTCTGCAGTCGATGAGACAAGTTGGAGACCGCAGTCACGGTCTCCACACATGACCTCAGCGTATACGAGTTTGCTTCGATGTCAGACTGTGCCGCCATTATTTGTTCAACTAACATCGCTGGAAAGTTGAAAACAGGGGAAAGATGAGGAGCTCGTGGTTGAGGTTCAAGGGAGTCAGAATCGGTCATCTCTATCGTGGACTCGTTCAGGTCTAGAAAAAGAGTGAGAGAATCATGTGAAGAAGCCATGGCAGAGTAAAGTAATGCAAAAGAAAGAGGTTGAAAAATGGTGGCAGACAAAGTTTGCAGGCTTTTGCTCTGCCTCTCTCTCTTGCAGGCCTCAACTTAAGAAGAGAGCGAAGAAGAAGACAAAGAGGGAGAAAGGCCGAGACGATCATTGACAATCGGGGTAGGATTGGATAGCCTGTCGGTCAGGTGCCGCGATTGTTGAAATCGCGCGCCAGACACGACCCTTGAAAAAGATGAAGGAAGAGAGAGTGAGACAAAAACAGAGAGAGAAGCGAGGGAATTGTATATTTATACATATATGTATATATATTGTATATCTATGTATTATATATATTTGTTTGAACATTTTGGTCATAAGAGTGGCTTAGGTTTAGTGGTTTGGCTCAGTGGTTGAAGACTGAGAGACTAAGCCCGAGATTAGGGGTTCGAACCCCACAACAAATGCTTCTTTTGTTTTGTTTTGGTTTTATGTGTATATGTCTCATATATATGTATGTATCTATTTGTTTGCAAATCTTGTCACAAGACTGGCTTGGTTTAGTGGTTTGGCTTAATGGTTGAAGGACCAAGAGACTAAGCCTGAGGTTAGGGGTTCGAAACCCCGTATCCTCACATCCATGCATTATAAGTTTTTCCTTTCTTTTTGTGTGTTTGGATTACGTGTGCCGACGTCAGCAAACGAAATATGCCTTCTCAATAACGGCATCTTCCCGCTGACGGCTGCAAACAAAATATTCCCCACCTGTGTATGTCTCTGTACATGTCTGTATCTATGTCTGTATATGTCTGTGTCGTATATACCTGTATATATCCGTATATATCCGTGCGTATATATACCGTATATATCCGTGTATATATACCGTATATTATTTGTGTAGATATACCGTATATATCTGTGTAAATATCTGTATCTGTCTGTGTATCTATACCGTATATATCTATGCATATATCCGTATCTCTCTGTGTATATATACTGTATATATCTGTGTATATATCTGCCTCTGTCTGTGTATATGTCTGTATATGAATATATGTATACCGTATGTACATATCTGTGTATATTTTGTTTATATACACGATCGCACCCGCACCATACATTTATTGCACGATCACATCCGCACCGTGTATCCATCGCACAATCCTATCCGCACCATGCATTTATCGCATGATCATAACCATATTGTGCATCTATCGCACAATCAAGAGTCTACCACACAATCTCAATTCATCGCACTATCTTGTGCATCGCACTATCTTGTGCACTTGTCATGGTCTAGGAGACCTTAAATCCTCTAAAGGCGCAATTCCTTTGGTGTTTGTTGTGCCTGAACAACTTCAATCGGTCTGGTATAGCTACCCGACTGTGTTTGCAATGAGTTCCTAGGAGACCAACTGCAACGGTGGAAACTAGAGTTCGAATGTCGATGCCTAGAACGCAAAGGTTTGGAATTTCTGAGACTAAAGTCTGGTTTAAATACCCAGGGGTGCATACCCGGCTTGAAATCTGTATGGCAGCCCCATAGGTTGAGGCAGTGTGTATGCGCCTCAATTCCGGATACTGAACCAACCTAGTTTGTCACCCTGTTAGAGAATAAGGAAAGTTATGAATATGATCAGGAAAAAAAAAAAAAAAACAAGCATCCATTGCTTCTGCGTATAGAGATCACCCCTAATCATTCTACTATACCTTCTTCCGTTCACGCGAAACGCGTTTGGATTTTGACTTTACCTTCCCTCTTTTCACGTGAAACGTGTTAAGATTTGATGTTTATCATTTCAAGTTCACATACTCCTCTCGCGTAAGACGCGTTTGGAACTCAAGTTCGCATACTCCTCTCACGTAAGACATGTTTGGATCTCAAGTTCACATACTCCTCTCGCGTAAGACGTGTTTAGATCTCAAGTTCACAATTCCTCCTCTCGTGTAAGACGCGTTTGGATCTCAAGTTCACATACTTCTCTCGCGTAAGACGCGTTTGGATCTCAAGTTCACATACTCTTCTCGCGTAAGATGCGTTTGGATCTCAAGTTCATTATTATTCCTCTCGTGTAAGACGTGTTTGGATCTCAAGTTCACATACTTCTCTCGCGTAAGACGCGTTTGGATCTCAAGTTCACATACTCTTCTCGCGTAAGACGCGTTTGGATCTCAAGTTCATTATTATTCCTCTCGTGTAAGACACATTTGGATCTCAAGTTCGCATACTCCTCTCGCGTAAGACACGTTTGGATCTCAAGTTCACATACTCCTCTCGCATAAGATGCGTTTAGATCTCAAATTCACATACTCCTCTCGCGTAAGACGCGTTTGGATCTCAAGTTCACATACTCCTCTCGCGTAAGACGCGTTTGGATCTCAAGTTCACATACTCCTCTCGTGTAAGACGCGTTTGGACCTCAAGTTCATTTTCCTCCTCTCGCGGACGAAGTGTTTGGATCTCACATTCACTACATCCAACATTTATCCTTTCATTCAGTGTCATATCATTGTCTTGATTGCATTTCATTGCATGATCATAAGTTGTGTTTTGCATTTCATTGCATGATCATAAGTTATGTTTTACATATCATTCTGCATCTTGCCCCTGAACTACGCAGGTTTGATTCCTTGCAAACGGGATACGTAGGCAATCTTCTGGTTCAACTACTTGCATTTGCACATTTGTTTGTTTGCCCAAGTCTTACGGCCTTGTCAAAAGGGTCATCTTTGGGCTTTGACATTCACTCACGTCATGAAATGACTTCGAGGTCTGTCAAAGAGGGGCAACTGTAGACACCCCAATTTTGACCGGCCCTAAGACTTGGGCACTTTCTTTTAATTACCCGATGATGACAATTAGAATGTGTTTCTCACAGAATCCTCAAGAGAGATGAAATTTGAACTTTAATCCCAACCTTCACCATTATGGCCCAATTGTTTTAAACTACTAAATATTTTATTAGTTTAGTATTTTGTAATTTTGCATAATTTTATGTGTTTGTTCATATTTTTTGTGTTTTTATATAAATTGGTATAAATTATATATTTTTGTTATTATATATTATATTATATTATATATATTATAAAAGAAAAATAATAAAAAATTTATGTCGGTCAGCCCTTGGCTACCGACATCCAAATCCAAGCACATAATGCATATATATATTTTATTAGATATTTATTATATTATATATATAGTTTGTTTGTGGAGAGAGTTTGGTTAGCCTGCTGGACTCAATTGCATATAGATATATATTATATAATATTTATATTATTATATTATATTTTGTTTGCTTGTGTCGTCCTAGTTGTTGCTTATATAAAGCAATCAAAGGGAGAGGAGGAGGCTAATCACAGAGAGAGAAAAATGAAGTGGTGCGAGAGAGTTTGAGAGAAAAAGAATCAGAAAGAAAGAAAATTAGTTTTTTTTTTAGAGAGAGAGAGGGAAAATAAAATATTTTCTTTGATATTTTTATTTCCATTTCATCAATACACCATTGAAAAATCAACCACTAAAGCTGCAATTCCAAAGAATTGAGAACACATTCCACAGACTTGAGAGTAATCAAAAGAAAGTTTGTGACTCAGAAAATTTATCATTTCCCCAGAAGGTGAATTTTTGCAAATTTTTATTTAATTTTAAAATGTGATATAATTTGTTTAAATACTTCATTTACTTCTTTTCATAACTGTTTTTTTATTGCTTTAATGGGAAGGCTGCACCACCCACATATCTGCTGTACTTTAAATATTGTATATAAATTTTTGTAATTTATTACTTTAAATAATATACCCCACCGGATGAATAGTAACCTCCGGCGGTGAATAGTTACCCCGGCGACGAATAGTACCTCCTGCGGTGAATAGTAAAAGTGGTAGGTTTCTCTCAAATTCTTTTGGGGCTGTTTTTCAACATCTAAACTATGTGATTTGAAGTTATAAAAGTGGAGGGGTTAGCTACCCTTCCTTCTACTTGTTTACTAACTTGATCCTATTTAATGTTGCTTGCTTTCTATAACTTAATTTCAGCACTATTGTATGCTTTTTTGGGGGCTATTTAACTTATTTCAATGGTTTATGTTTTAAATATCAAGTTTGTTTATACTAACCAATTAATCAACTTTGCATAATCATCTCTGCAGCCTCCCTCCATTCTTTGCTTATTTCGATTAAAAAGTTGTGAAAAATTAAGATTGTGATTTAAGTATAAGAAATGAACTCTTCCATGCTTAATGCTTTAATCTCTTCGGAGGTTCATTACCAAAGGTATAAAACGCTCTATACTTAATGGTTTAATCTGTTTAGAGATTCACCACCAAAGGTATAAAATGTTTTATGCTTAGGAGGTTCATTACCAAAGGTATAAAACGTTCTATACTTAATGGTTTAATCTCTTTGGAGATTCACTATCAACGGCATAAAATGTTTTATGCTTAGGAGATTCATTACCAAAAGTATACAACATTCTATGCTTACTGATTTAATCTCTTAGGGGATTTACTACCAAAAGCATAAAATGTTCTATACTTAACGGTTTAAATTCTTTAGAGGTTCACTACCCCAAATGTATACATGTTCTTATACTAAAGCATAATCTTTTATTTTTCATTTCTCTTTATTCATTAGTGTGTTTACTTTTAAGGGACTAATTGACCCTTGGAAATCACCAAGGAAAGTGTCATTATCACTTATTATCAAGTTTGGATTTCAAGTCATTATCACTCGAGTTTGGGTTTTCTAAGTCATTATCACTCTTTTGAGTTTGACTAGTCCTTGTTGCACATCTTGAGTTTGACTTGGAATCCCTTATCGCTTGTAAATAAGTTTGACTCTTCCTTTGTAATTTCCCCCGAAGAAAATAAGTTTTTTTTTCTCGGGTTAAGTTGATGCTTGTTTCTCTTTATTGCGTTTTGGACTTAGTGGACGTAAATATCACTTTTGTACAAACAAGAGCAAAAATAAAGAAATGGAAAGGTAATAAAAAATGCTAAAAAATTGGTTAAAATTGGATTACAACCGACATCAAGAATTAACAAGATTAATTGGACTTGGTCGGACGTTATACCGAGTCTATTGTGTCAAGGCTTGTCTTACATCAATTCATGATATTTTGATGAACCTTGAAGCGTCTCTAACTCCCTTCTTAAATTTACTTCATGATAGGAGGGAGGGGTGGTTGTTTATTCATTGCATTTATTGATCATTGTCCAAATTGTGTCCAAGATCATCAAGCAATCAACTTGCTAATTGATGGTTTTGGAGATGATTCCAACCCTCTCTTGAGTATTTTTATGATAGAGAAGGGTAAAATAAAAAGACAAACATGGCTAGGAATACCCTATCTATACTGTTTCACCTCAGGTACAAAAAAATAGATTTCCACAAGAAAATAAAGTATTGGATTTATTTGGGGCTCGACTGAGTCACGTTTTGGGGTTGGCAAGGCTCCAATAAAAATCAAAACAATACACTTTTGGTCAAAAGCAGCAACTAGGGGTGAAACAGAACAAATCCTAGCAAGGCAGACAGAATAATTTCTGAGGAGCATCGAGCAATCATTGCATATTATTATTGTAATAAATTAGACAGCCCCTTTCATTTATTAGTCATTCGGCTTTGTAATAATTATTTGTTCGGACATTTGGACATTCGGACCGTCCTTCGGGAGGACAAATATGTAATAAGTTGTATGTCTTCCAACCCCCATTCTTTCTCCCTTTTATTTCACTGCTTATGATGGTTAGATTAGGGACATCATGTTTAATTAGCATTTTCCATGATTTGCATCCATTCGTTTACATGCATAAAAGTTCGGCTCATCATATTATTCAAATGTCAAATTCAAACTCCTTACTTGCATACATGTGCTATCACAGGCCTTGAATTGACTCACATGCCATACTAGTAGCCGAACCTTAATTGCACGTTGCATGTGTTGCACTAGTCATTAAATTAGGATCATGCATTTTTTTTTTCTAACTATTTGCTTTTTTTTTTGGACTCGCCTTCGGACATTAAGGTAAGCATTTTTGCTTTAGCATATTGCGTAAGTGTGAATGCTGTCATATCAAACATACTACCATGAGGCTAACTACTTATTTGATATACCTGTTTGAATGCCTGTGGATGAAGGCTAATCACTTGAATTGGGATACTTTGATTCATGTATATATGAGATCACCATTTTAAGTGATACATATTCAAAATACTTTTGTTTCAAAACAAACATGAAATCAAACATTCCAACATTTCGTGAAATTAGTCTATACTTGTATGTTACATATAGAACAAGAGCATATTCTATACATAAAAACCACATCATGATTAGTAGAGGCTGATCTTTGATCGAGTGAGTGAGGTGTTCAATTATTGACTTTCTCCTCTTATACCTAAGTTCCCGAACCAAGACACTTTGGTAACGACGGACTAATGGCCTTCGGCACGAGTCATGAGTTTTCTAAATTTCCCAAAATAAATATTTAGGTGACGACTCCGATATCTGGCAAAGCAGTCCATTTTTGGCATTTGATTCAAACATCGATTTTCCAAAAGAAATTGCTGGTTTTGGACTCTTTTTGTGCTTTCACTGTTTCACATTGCACTTGTGAAATCAGAATCAAAACCAATACACAAGTATAGTTTGAACTGTAAGGGCTATTCATTCTTCCGAAAGGAAGCGCGAAAAGCCGAGCTACAGTGATGAGCCAGATAAGGAGGAAGAAACTGGAATGAAACCAGAAGGAAAAGAAGTAGAAGTCGCTATGGTAGCCGGAAAGGCTGATAAAAAAAGAAAGCTGCCGGAGAACACTGGTATGGAAAACGTGGCCCAAGAAGTAGGTGTTGTGAGCACTGCGGATACAGAACAGGAAGCTGCACTGAGGCAGTTTGAACTAGAAAAGGTTAAAGACAACCAGGAAACTGTAATGGCTCAACATCCTGTGGGGGATACTTATGACGTGAAAGTGATACAAGCAGAGCTGGAAACTGTTTGTCGGCCGCTGAGGGTGAATGGTGGGCCAATGATGATTTGCATCTGGCCCACACCAACGAAGATGGGGGTGAGTGCCTTTCGAACAACACGTGGTTTGCAGAAGAAATTGACCATCTGATACAAAGCAGGTAGTATTTTAAGCTACCACACCTGGATTAGGTAGAGGCGTTTGGAAAAGACAGAGAGGCCTAGAAACAGAAAGAGAAACAACTAGAAAAAGAGGCAGTATTGAAACAACTCAAGCAAATCCAAGCTAGCATCTCCATCTGGGGTCTTCTCATGGCCTCCTGGGTACACCGACAGGTAGTATTGTCGGCAATAGATAAGGCTAAATTGTCCATTGACACTACCCCTGAGCAGCTGCTAGGTTTGGTTTTTCCAAGTGGTGGCAGACCAACTCTAACCTTCTCTGACAAAGAATTACCTCCGGAAGGCTCATCCCACAACAAACCGTTGTATATATTTGTGGAGTGCAAGGAGAAATGGGTGACGATGGTGTTGGTTGATACCGGTTCGGCCATCATTGTCTGTCCTTCTTGCACCGCCTATGCAATTGGCCTTAAACCAGCAGACTTTGTTCCCACAGCCCAAGTAATACAGGCATATGATAATACAAGCAGAGAGGTCATGGACACGGTGCAAGTCAAAGTCTAGGTGGGCCTAGTTGAGTAGGAGGTCGAGTTCCATGTTTTAGATGTACCGGCTACCTTCAATTTGCTATTAGGGAGGCCCTGGTTGCATCATGTAAAGGCTGTCTCCTCCACTCTCCATCAAATGTTGAAATATCCTCATGGGGGTGGAGTAATGATTGTTTTTGGGAATTCATCCATCCATCCGCCGCTAGAGGTAACCACGCCAGTGCTGGAGATCACCACATGGCAAGAAGGATGTACTCCTCTCGGGATTCACTCTAGTTGAAGCCTGGGTAATGCAGACCATCCTGGCCGTAGATGAAGGCATGTATATTAGTGCCCAGTTCATTTATTTCATGAGCAAACTATAGCATGTTCCAGGAATGAGACTAAGGAGAAATGGTAGGAAAGATGTTGCGACATTGACAGACGTGCCACAAATCCATATGCCTTTGCTCTAGGCTATGTGCCCACCAAAAAGAACTGGATCAAAAAGATGGAAGAGATGAAAGGCAGAGCCAAGGCCAAGCAAGCCGGGAAACACTATGAGCTTATCCATAGGCTAATCCTGGGGACATTGAATGGCCGCTTTGTTCAGGAGGGAGAAGATTTCCCTTTTTATGGCTTTCCCAAGCCTTGGGTGAATTCCATGAAGCAACATTTCCCCGGGTTCGAAATCTTCTTTGATCTGCAGCTGCAGTATAGTGATGATGAGGAAAGGGCTGAACCAAGCATCAAATAGAGCACGGAAGCTGACTCAGATGGTAACGAACTTGGAGTAGGGGCATCATTAGCTAGTCTCCTGACAGATCTTGTGGTCGACCTAGAGAACTTGAGAGATAACCTTACCATCCCCATGATCGGGGAAGTACTGGGTGTGAACCCATCCAGCGGAATTTTGGATGCATTAGGGGCACCATCTCTTATATGGCGGCTGGAGGAAGGCTATTTGTCCAGTTTTGAATTGGGTGATGAGCTAGAATCTGATTCCACTGAGTCTGTGGGGTCGGGATCAGATTCAACTTCTTGTGAGTCTAAGTCTGGTATTCTTGGGGGGTGGTAACCCGAATACCAAAGTCCTGTCTAGGTCTTCATTCAACTTTTCTTTTGAGTCTGTAACTGAAGATCTGGATCTTTTGAATGAAAACTCTGCAGATTCTGTGTACTTCTCTGTGCCGTTGGTTTATTGTATTGACCAAGATTTTTTAATGAAAACGAAGGGGAAGAAATTCCCCTAGCATTGAAAAACTAGATTAATTGTGAGAAAGAGAGGTTTGCTAAACCCTGTGCTGATGAAATCATTGCCATTAATGTGGGTACTGAGAAGGATCTGCGCCTAGTCCAGATTGGGTCCACGTTGTCTTCGGATGAGCACGAGCGTTTAATCGCTTTGTTAAAAGATTTCAAAGATGTTTTCGTATGGTCCTGCGAAGACATGCCTGGAATCGATCCTGAGATTGTACAGCATCGAATCCCTTTTGACCTCGAGGTTTGACCGGTCAAGCAGAAGCTGCATAGAATCCATCCAAATTCGGCGTTAAAAATCAAGGAAGAGGTCCCCAAGCAGATCGAGGTAGGTTTCTTGTTAGTATCTGAGTATCCGACTTGGTTGGCCAACATCATCCCAGTGCCGAAAAAGGATGGTAGAATCCGGGTGTGTGTAGACTTCCAGGATTTAAACAGAGCCAGTTCGAATGATGACTTTCCTCTACCGCATATTGATGAGTTAGTGCATTTCACTGCGGGCCATGCATTGCTATCGTTCATGGATGGGTTTTTCGAGTACAACTAGTTTCTGATGGCACCCAAGGACAGAGGGAAGACCGCATTCACTATGCCGTGGGGTACCTACTGCTATCGGGTTATGCCGTTTGGTTTGAAAAATGCTGGAGCTACCTATCAGAGGGCTACGACCACCATTCTGCATGACATGATCCACAAAGAGGTCGAGGTGTACATAGACGACATGATTGTCAAGTCCAAAGAACGAGAGGGCCACTGCACTGCCTTGAAGAAATTCTTTCAATGGATCAGGGAATGCATATTGAGGTTAAACCCACAAAAATGCACCTTTGGCGTAATGGCAGGAAAAATGCTGGGCTTTTTTTATCACATAGAGGGGCATTGAAGTAGATCCTTCCAAAATCAAGGCCATCCTAGAAATGCCACCACCAAGGACTGAAAAGGAGGTGCAAGGCTTTGTGGGTAAAGTGCAATTCATAAGACGGTTTATTTCTAAATTAACCTTGACTTGTGAACCGCTATTTGGTCTCCTGAAGAAAGGGATGAAAATCCGATGGGATGATCGATGTCAATTTGCCTTTGACCAGGTTAAGCAGTCTCTCCAGAATCCACCTACGTTGTCGTTGCCAGAGTCGAGGAAGCCTTTGAGTCTGTACCTGTCAGTAACAGACATGACCATGGGATGCATGTTCACTTCGGAATCTGAAGATAGGATGGAGAAACCCATCTACTATTTGAGCAAGAAAATGCTAGATTACAAGACCCGCTATACTCCATTGGAGAAAGCTTGCCTAGCCTTGGTATAGGCTACCAGGATGTTGAGGCATTACTTGTTAGCACTTTGTAATCCTGGTTTCGAGATTAGATCCCATCAAATATCTCTTTGAGAAACCAGCGCTTACGGGTAGGCTAGCCCATTGGGGTCTTCTTCTCTCTGAATTTGATCTCAAATATGTCAGCCGCAAGTTGATCAAGAGAAGAGCTGTAGTGGAGTTCTTGGTAGACCACATGGTAGAAGGAGATGAGGCAGTGGAATACTTATTCCTAGATGAAGCCATTCTGCAAGTTGAGGAGGAAACTTGGACGATGTACTTTGACGGAGCGTCCAATCAGCACGATTATGAGATAGGTTTGTTGCTGATAGCACCTGAAGATTCCCATATACCCTTATCTTTCAAACTCTGGTTCAAGGTATCCAATAACGAAACAGAATATGAAGCGTGTATTGCTGGTTTAGAAGTCGCCCTGGAACTAGGGGCAATAAGATTGGATGTTATCGGGGACTCAAACTTAGTTGTTTCTCAAGCAAATGGAGACTGGAAAGTCAAAGAAGAGAAGATAAAAGTTTACCATCAAACCCTGGATATTCTGATTCCTAGGTTTGAAAAACTGACTTTTATGCATCTACTAAGAGAGAACAACAGGTTTGCTGATGCTTTAGCAACTCTATCTTCTATGGTAGACATCCCACTTGGAGTCTGGATGTGTTCGATTATCATCGAGCAGAAATACACCCCAACTTATGAAACTATTGCCGTGATAGTTGAAGTTCAAGACAAAAACCCTTGGTACTACAATATTTGGAACTTCTTGGAAAAGGAGGTGTATCCACCAGGGGAAAATGCCATGCGCAAATGAGGAATACGGCAAATAGCCCTCCAATTTATCATCTGCGAGGGTAAGCTATATAAAAGAGGTCATCTGGAAATGCATAAACTGTGTATGGAGGAAGAGGAATCGAAGCGTCTTATGGAGGCTATCCACAGCGGAGAATGCGGGGCGCATATGAATGGTGTGATGCTAGCCCGAAAGATTCTCCGGCAAGGTTATTACTAGTCCACCATGGAGGAGGATTGTATTGGTTTTGTCCGGCGATGCAACAAATATCAAATTCATGCCAATTGCATGAGTATTCCTCCATCAAAGCTTTATAACACGACTTCACATGGCCTTTCTCGGTCTGGGGAATCGACGTTATCGGTGCAGTCACACCAAAAGGGTCGAATGGACGTGAATATATCTTGGTGGTGATTGATTATTTTACAAAGTGGGTGGAAGCTCAGTCTTATGCAGTGTTGAAGGCATCGCATGTGGCTAAGTTTATCAGAAACAATATCATTTGTCGATACGGAGTCTCGAATGAGATCATATCAGATAATGGCTCCCACTTCAAGAAAGAGGTGATAGACTTGTTGGAAAAATACAACTTGGCTTTTCATAAGTCATCTACATACAGGCCGCAAACCAATGGAGTTGTTGAAGCCACCAATAAGAATATCAAGAACATCTTGCAAAAGATGGTTGAGACCTACAGGGATTGGCCAGATAAATTGCCATTCGTACTCTGGGGCTACTGAACTTTGATTCGGACATCTATAGAAGCAACCCCTTATTCTCTTGTCTACAGGATGGAAACCGTTCTACCAATTGAAATAAAAGTCCCATCGCTACGAGTTATGGCTGAGTGTCAGATAGCGGAGGCGAACTGGCAACAAAGTAGATTTGCGGAGTTAATGTTGTTTGATGAAAGGGGACTAAAAGCATTGTATCATGTTCAGGGCTACCAATGCAGAATTGCAAGGGCTTTTAACAAGAAAGTTAAGTCGCGGAATCTCAAGGAGGGAGATATGGTGCTGAAAGACAACCGAGCTCCTATCCATGACCCTAATGGCAAGTTCAGACCCAATTAGACTGGTCCTTACATCATCAAAGCTATCTGGTCGGGTGAAGCGGTTATTCTCATGGACCTAGATGGCCTAGAATTTTCACAGCTAATCAACATGGACAAGTTGAAGAAATACTATCCCTGAGAGGCTCGCTAGGCTGAAAACTCGAAAGGGCGACCTATGCAAAAGTTAGAGCATGAAAATTAGAAATAAAGAAAAACTGAATCCTAAAGGGCAACTTTGGCAAAAGTTAGAACGCAAAAAGAGAGAGTTAATACTCGAGTGAACTTAAACTGAACTACATAAGGGTTGATTCCCATCTTTGGGATACGTAGGCAACTTCATCCTGAAGTTCGGCCGTAATCACCTCCAACTCAACTGTCCTGTCCATGTGTCTAATCAGGTCATCTTTGTCTGTCTATTATCTAAGAGCTTGGTTGTGATCTTTATTCTGGGAAGAAAAGCTGGTTACAATACAAAACAGTAATGTATTCAATCATGGGCATTTATGATCTTTTGATTCGGGGTTGTACATCTTGAGGATTGATTCTGCGTGTGTTAGGTGGTGAACATTTTCGAAAATGGTTTTGGAAAGTTTTAATAAAAGTTGATTTTGTTCAAAATTTTACCTTTTAGAACTTAGACCATTTTTGGACCAAAAGGAAAACTTTTAGTGCTCATAACTTTAATTCCATTGATTTCAAACATAAAGTTCTCTAATTCTCTAATACAAATCAAAGTTTCTTTTACATCATAAAACTTGAAAAAAAAATTTCAAAGCAATAAACTAGGGGCATAGGTGAGTCAGGTGCTCTTACGTCCTCTGCTCGTGCTTGCTGAAGCTTCTGAAGCCAAAGTGGGCCCAGTTTGTGCCTCATCCTCGAGCCGAGCTGAGCCAAGCAATCGCCAGAAAGGGCATAACTGAAACTAAGGGTAGGGGCTAGAAGCTCTCTTGTCCTCCAAGCAGCAAGGTACCTAGCCAAGTGTGAAGCACGAATCGAGAATGAAGCCGGGTATTTTACCCCCTCCTCTAGGCGGGTTTGATCATGCCCAAACTAGCATCTGAACCTGAAGGGAAAGTAGAACATACAATGCATGAGGCCAATCAACTGTATGCCAAGCTATCGAGTCATACTGTAACTCATCTCAGTCAGAGGAAGCCAGTGGCAGTGCCAAGCTATGTCATCTGCAGACCTACTACACATCTAGTTGCACCACCATCCCTCATTGGGAAAATCCACTAGTCATTGGCAGAAGAAATAAGCTCGAGCTGAGTACTCGGGGCAAGAGTCCACCACCTTCAGCTTATCCATGAGCCATACCTAGGAAGGGATGAAAAATAAGAGAGATTAAAGAATAAAGAGATGTGCATTGAGACAAAAGTAAGAAAAGGGCTTTGAGAGAAAAATAGAGCATGAATGCTGAGTGATGTGAGAAACACATATGAGAAAGGATGGGAAACAATACCTGAAGAAGTAGTGGACTCCACGCAAACTTGGTGGTCTCTCGCTGATGAAAAGTATCCAAGCCCATCAAGGTCTCGGCCAGGGTTCAACCAATACAACTTTTGCTTTCTTTCAAACATTGGGCCACTTCGATCAACCGTATGTTGGTTGCGCCAAAACTAGGGGCAAGAAGGAAATGTGCAAGCAGACATAAACAGAGGGCATGTTGCCAAAAACCTCGCCAGAGGAGGTCGCCTTTGTCACCAATGTCAAAAAATCGATGAATCAAGCGAGGTATGTCTAGCTTCCTGTCATGGGCCAAAGATCGATCTTCATGCAAAGTGAGCCCACACATTCGTCCCAAAGCTTGGGTGTAGCCAAAACGGGGTTGAGCCATGATTTTCTCATCGCGCCAGGTTTCCATTAATGCCCTAAATTCTTCAAGAGTCGGGCACATTTCTTGTGTTCCGAAGCGAAATACATGCGTAATTGGGTCCCAATATCAGGCCACAACATGGAGGAACGGAAAGCAAAGTGGAGTATGACTTAATGGAAAAAGTACGTTTATGCCGAAACCTTAGAAATTTATCTTTTCCGTGTCGTCAAAAGTGGCTATCCAATCTATGAGCTTCTCAGCAAGGAATATCTCCATTTGTAGAAGAAACAACAGCTAAAATGAGGTTCTGGAGAAGAAATCATGAAGGCAGACCTTTTTGTAGAAAATAAAGCTGTAGTGGAGGCTAGCTGTCAGCAATCTAGTGATCTTCACATATGTGGCCGGCAGGCCACCAGTGGTGGCCGATAGGCCACTAATTGTCGCCCTCAACCCCTCTTTTGTGGCCGATAACCCCCCTTTCTAGCCTGCCGTCCACTTGTGTGTTGGGCAGTGTTGGCAGCCTATTTTTTTGTCTTGATCTTTGTGTTTTGAGGTCTTGTTTTGAGTGTTTTGGTCTTAGCAAGTGTGTATATTTGTGTTTCAGTTATCGAGTTGTATTTTGTATTTGGTCATTGGTTGCCTCATTACCCGATTAAGAACATCGTGCCAATGCAAGTTTTCATTTTCAAATTTGATTCCATTTTCATTTTCATGCAAATATGGTGCTCATGATGCAAAAATAACAACACTTTTCATAAAAACTGTGAGGTTTTATTCCGATCATGTTTTTTGGGAAAAGAACGTTTTGAATGAGAACCATTCAAATGTTGTGGGGGTAAATACGTTAGTAAGTCCGGATAGAAGGTGTAGATGAAATTGATAAGTTGGCCTGAGTGTCTGGAGTGAAAGACCGAAAACACGCGCGGATGAGGTACCACTTCCCTTCTGGTTAGCAACTGGTAAAGTGGGGTTTTTGGTAGTGCTAGTTGAGCCTACTTTTAGACACCAACCTAGGGATTACCTGAGTCATATTTAGCGCCCAAATTGAAGAGAATTGTAAATTTCAAAATTTTTAATATTTCATAATGTTGTTGAAAATGATGATATTTTGAAAGAGTATGTATATGGAATACTCTTGATTTAGCATTGCATGACATTTGCATAGAATATTTGAAACCTTGCATAACTGTATATACTTTGTTAAGGATTCTCTACTGGGCTTTATGCTCACCCCTATGGGATTTTGGTGCAGGAAAAGACGTGGTGATCCCGCCAAGTTGAGGGCGTGGATATGTTGTGAAGAGTAATAATTCTGTTTTGTTATGATTTAATTGCTAGCCAAGGGCTATTCATGTACGGATCCAAGAGGCCATTTTTGTATAACTGGGCTTAAGCCTTGAAAATTGTAAGCCCATGAGGGCATTTTATTATTTTTGGAACATGATGCTCTACATGCTATAGATTCATGTATTTCTATATCATTGAATGTATAATTCGCATGTGGAACTTTTGTATAAATCTTGTTGATTGATGGTGTAATGATTGGAGTATTGTTATTATTGTTTAGTGGACGTGGGTTGATGTATTAGATTTATGTTGGACTATTTTGGGGTGTTACACACCAGGTGTGCCACCCAACTGTGGGCAAAACCTCTTCAAGTGCCCCGCCTACCCACACTGATAACAAGTGAGCGGCTGGCCTCTACCTTGACTTTGGCCTTGAGAATGAGCCGAAGATGAAGCCGCTCGTTGCCTTCCTTCCCTCTGTGGGCAAGCTGGAGACTTATGGCCCAACTGACCACATTTGAAACAAGTGATATCTCCCTAACCACCTCTCCCAGAAACTGAACTCAGCACTAGAAAGGTAGATCTCGAATGTGCTCCCTGGGACTGCTGAGGGTTAGAACCCCTCTGCCTCTTATTGTCCCCCTGACCATCCTGACTCTTCCTGGAGCCCCTCATCCTCTCCTCCTTCGCATGCATGATAGTCTCAAGATGAGCTGCAGCCTCCACAAGGCGCCCATAGTCTCTAATCATGGATCCGGCCACTCTAAACATGAGCCCGGTCTGCAGTTTCTTCTCAAATTCCAAACAATGGCGCTCTTCGGTCGCCACTAACTCTGGTGCAAACCTCGACAAACTAGTGAAGGTGGCCTCAAACTTAGCCACTAGTGTATTCAACTGCACCAACTTGGAGAATTGATCTCTCAACTTCTCCCTTACTGTAGTAGGTAAGTACTTGTTCTGGAAAGCTTCAACAAAGGCTTCCTAAGTCCCTCCAATGCGCCCCCGCGCATATTTCCACCACTGACCCGCGTCTCCCTTCAGCTGGAAGGACGCCAAGGTCACTCTCAAACCTCTGTCTTTGATGCAGAGCATCTCAAACGTCTTTGTCATCTGCTCTAGCCACTCATCAGCCTTTAGTGGCTTCTTAGGATCACCCAAAAACTCGTCTGGATTCGATCGGAAAAACTCTCTCTTTAGAAAGGACGGCCCAGCTTCAGCTACTTGGGTTTGGACTTGATTCTCAGCCCTGAGAATGTCCATGGATTCCCTCAATGCTCCGGCCATTTCACGGGCTAAAGCGCCCATGGCCTGTTGACCCACTGGCTCAGCCACATTGGCCTGACCCACTCATTCCTCTTGTGCCGGAATTTCATCTGGTATAGGCATCTCATGCCTCCTAGGCCTGCCACCCCTACCACCACGACCTCGTCCTGGCATCCTAATAAAGGTAACGATAGACATTAGCACATTTACAAATGTGCCGAAACTAATTCACCCACATCCTAATACGATGGACAACTGTAATTCACTCCACATAAGCATATAATCACATAAACACATACGAATTTCATTTCCAGATAATGACCGTCTCGTGGTGTTGCTAGAGTTTCAGTTAGAAACGACAGTGATCAAGTGCCTTTCCAACAGGACTCCTAGAAACCCATAGACCCGATCAACATCCTAGAAATTAAATCCCATATCCATATAATCACATAAGCATGTTATCATATAAGCACATAGCATCCATAGTTAAGTCTCTAACAAGCGAGACAAACCCGATGTGGTACTAACCACTTCCCACGTACCCAAAGTATTCAAACCCGATATGCTCTATTACCAAGTTGTAACGCCCCCAAAATATAATACAATTAATCCATTCCATAAGATCTATGAACATAATAAAATGGTATACTTCATTCATCAGAGTTTATATTACAAAAGGGGTATTTACATGCATTATACATTCATAAATGTTCATCCTGAATCTATAGCATGTAATAGTAGATTAACAACAACAAAATAAATTCCCTACGGGCTTACATCTTTCCAAGTCATCACTTGGTTACAACAAAAGGAAGAGTCCTAAGCTCTATACATGTAAAGCCCTCGGCTTGAATAAACATTTAAACATATCATAATAAAAATAAAGCCTTCAGCCCCTAGTCCTCCCAAGCTACGCCCTTGGAGGAGGCATGTCACCTGTACCTGAAAATGGTTTCCCAAGTAGGGTGAGCCAAAGCCCAGTAGAGATAAACTAACACAATATATGAGATTTAACTAAGATATAAATGCCAAGTATAATTATATTCAATGTTCATGACCAACTTATATTCTTTCCAAGGCCATTCAACGTAGATTTTCACATCTCAATCTGTTTCCATCCATCCATTTTAATTCAATTTATGAGTCAAGTTCATTGTCATCTAAATACACCAAATGAAATTACAATTCATTGGTTCATACTTTAACAACATCTATTATTCAAAACACTTCAACATGTCATTTTACGGAATTCACATCCGAGGGAATCGGCACCCATAATTATAAGATTCTGGGACTTTCACCCTGGATACTCCGGCCAACTTAGTTTTAAAATCGAGTCCATCCTCTATCTCCTTCGAAACAATAGAGTACATCCCCTATCTCCTCCCAAATAAAGATACATATACAATGTATTAAAAGCATCGTCATATACAATGACTACCCATGACACATTTTCAATATCTTGGTCATACCATTATATTCAATGAGGTAAATTAAAAGATAGGTTTCAATTCACCTAATCCACATGCAGTTTCTACAACAATTATAGCTATCCTCCACCGATAGCCCCAACAAATATTTCTAAACAGATGTGCAATTATCAAACAGATAATTTATCAAATCTCCATAGGTGAGTGATTTAACAGATCCAACTACACCATTCATTCATGCATCTTCCCAATTTCATATTTCCCATATCAATCTTATCATTTATTGAGCATAAATTAGGACAATTTTCCCCACTTTCAAATATCAATCTCAAGTCCAAATTTCATCATTTTAACTTATATAACCTCATATTCAATACCCCATATATATATATATATATATATTCATGGAGCCCAATATAAAAACCCCTCTTTAAATTTTGAATCCAAACCCTAACTTCACCAAAACCTTCCCAAATCCCACCATTTATATATAATAACAAATAACTAGGTTAAAAACCATATTTATGTGTAGAATATCCCTACCTCAAGTGTAGAAACTCAAAGGAGATGATGAAGAACTTCAAAAATGCTCCAAATTCGGTTTTGTTCGGATCAAGAGGAAGCCCACAAAATGCTCCAACTCTTTAACAAAGGGACTAGGGTTGAGAGATGCTTAGATCTTGAAGTATTTGTAGAGAGAGAGAGAGAGAGAACTTTAGAGAGAGGGAGTGCCGGATTAGGGTTTTGAGTGAAAAGAGATACAAAAAGTGATACAAAAATGCTCTGTTGCAAACTGATATACGCGATCCTTGCTCGAGCGAAGGAGTAGTCGCTCGAGCGACCAGACACAACAAGCGCCCTCGCTGGAGCACAAGAAGTGTCGCTTGAGCGTAGAATACATACCTTCAGGTATTTCACAAATGCACACCCTCGCTCGAGCGCAAGAAGCCTCGCTTGAGCGAAGAACTTCATCTTCCCAAAAATGCTGTGTCTGGGAAGGAAACCTGAGAACCCTCAAAACACACTCGAACGCAAGAAACCTCGCTCGAGCGAAGAAGCAAATTACACAAGGCTCGCTCGAGCGCAAGAAATCTCGCTCAAGTGAAGAAGCCAAAATCTAGGCAACAACAATCTAGAGCAACTGACAACCAACCTGTTCCAAACTCACCCAACATGTTCCAAAACTCAAATGCAAAGAGTCAAAGGAGAAAAACAAGACATGGATGCAATATTAAACCACGAAACCTGAATCCGGAATACGATGAAAGTCGGGGCAAAACCGGGATTGCTATATCTAACTACTTTAATAATTTTTTGCAATTCATTTATGATGTTTAGAATTACACAAATAGATACTTTGACATACATGTGTATTTAGAGTGAAGTTATCCATATGTGGCTTTTGGTTGGCAAAGAGTTTTTTGACATTATTTTGTTGGTTCTGTCTTTAGGATCTTTGCTGTGCATTTCGATTTGTTACAAAATTTTTTTTTTTTTGGTGTGCTACCGTTGGGATGAACATGGGTAGCTCTGTATTAGTGTTGATTGGTAGAGATCAGCGAACAATTCCTTATTTATGCCCTGATGTAATTTAATATGGGTTTTATAACACTTTCTTCAAACAGGTTCTTCCACATTTTATTTCTTCAAACAGGCTCTTATAACATTGTAGGGGAGAGAGAGAGAGAGAGAAATGGTTGTAATTTTTTTTTTTAATCTTCCACGTTCTTCCACATTTTTTTTCAATTACTAAAACTTATTTGATTGTCTCAAAATTATATATTTGATTATTTTAAAACAAATTTTTTAATTAATTAATTAATGCGTATTTGATTTTATTGTTGAACCAAATAAAATAAAATAAGATTGAATATATATTTAGCTTTTTTTTGCGAACCTTTAAAAAATAAATAAATAAGTAAATAAAAGAAGATTGAATGTATATTTAGTTTTTGTTGTGAACCTTAAAAAAAAAAAAAAAAAAAAAAAAAAAAAATTTGATTTTTAACATTAAATATTAAAAAAAAAAATGGCGGTCATAGTGGGTTGGGGAAAATCCAAACCCATTTGGAGATGAGAAGGGTGGTATCCATGGCGAATCGGTAATGGAGAATGGGAAATGGGGAATGGGGAAAATTTATTATAGGGGAATGGGAATGGGGATGGGGAATTAATATCCACCCCATTAACCCCCATTGTCATCCCTAATTATTAGTTGATTTGCTAGATTATACTATCAATTTAGAGCCTATACGATTTAATTCAATGTCCATTATTTTATTTGTATTCGACCATTTTTTCGTTGAGTAACCTATATACTTTTTTTTTTTTTGTATATAATGATTAAAGCTATCATTTGTTATATTTTTTCAAGTACAATTCAAATAATTTTTCATCATTTTTTTAATAAATAAAATAGATTAAAACTATTTTCTTATATAATTTTTTTAATCTTACGAAATTCTTATCTTGATTAATTTTTTAAAAATGATGTAAGAACTATGCAAGTATTATTCAAACTATAGAGAATGATTTATACTTTGATATGATATGCGTGTATCATTGATAGAGAAAATCAAAGATAGAGAGTTGCTAACACAATCTATTAATGATTTGTTTAAGAAGTTCTTTTATGAGCAAAGCAACAAACTCAGATTAAAAATTTTAAAAAACTACTTATAAAGTATAATTAAAAGTTGATATTTATTCATAATTTGATCCCACAATAATAATATACACCACTGATGTGAGAACCCGAATATAAAAATAAAGTAAATAATTAAATAATAATAATTTTATAATCTCAAATATTTTGATGGTGAATCCTAAAGTACAAATTAAATATTATTGGAGAATTTTTTAATTAATTTTAAATCTAAAATAAATTTATGATGAAAGTCTTTAATTTCGAGGCAAGATTTATTATTAAAAATATATATATATATATATATATAGAGAGAGAGAGAGAGGAGGGTGTGATTTAAACACTAAACCACAAGGTTACTAAATAAGGCTCTTACCATTTGAGTTGCATATAACTTGCATATATGTTTTGTATATTTATCTATTTATTTGATCTATGTGTGCCCATCACTAGTATAAAATAAAATAAACACAAACCCTACTCTATTATTTGTTCACCACATATGGCAACAGCACAGCAGCCACGGAAGAGGGTTTGAGAGAAGAAAAAAAAAAGTTGCAATCAAAGAACTTTTGGGTGTGGTAGGATTCTAACTTTCTTCTTTATTTTATTTTTGTTCTTTATCCTTATTCTATTTTATGATCTAATTCCTTGATGGGGAGGTTATAGGTGTATGTAATTTGTGTGTATATATATTATTAAGATATCTGAGGAGTTAAATTCATGTATAAAGAATAGTGTAATTCTTTGTCCAAAAATTCTACACGGGATCACAAACTTTAAAAATCAAGAAACCATATCAAATGGATGAATTTTGAACTGAAATTTTTACAGTAGATTAACTACATATTGAATTGCATATCTGAATTTTCTCATAATTTTTGGGAGTCGAATTCTATATTAACTGGTGTATTTAAATCTGTCTAGAAAACTGCTATAAAACAGTAACTTCGGAAGTATCGTTCTTTTTGGGTATAAATCTGAAAATTATCAAATCAGCGTCATTAGAACCGGTTACGAGTCCAGGTTCTTAAATTTTTGGCCTTGCGTTGATTGCTCTTGTGTACTTTGAGAACCATTAATTTCTTTAAAGTGATGCAAAAAATAACCTGTTTGGATATAATTAATTGTAAATAATTATTTTGATAAGCAAATCAAGTGAAACCAATTGGGTTTGAAACTTATGATATATTAGTTAAGATCTGGAGGGTTTTGGAATTTTTTGAATAGCGTGGAGTGGGTTTTTAATTTTCAAAGTTAGCGAATAGGTTGGGAAATTTGTAACGCCCCACCACTTGCTGGCCCAAGTAACATGTGGGTCGACCAACAATACCCAAAAGGTTAAGTCTAAGTTACTTAGTAGCAAGGTAGCGGTGTTTTATATGCCCAATATCACCCATGCAAACTTCCAATGTGAGACAAGGTGTTACAACTGATTTAAAAGTCCAAGTGAATTTATGATAACTTTTCTAAGTTTATAGAATTTTTCTCTTTTAATATTTTGTTTAGTTTGATATAAGTTATTTATGTTATCAAGTGATTGTGATACTATTATTCTCAACAATTTTTGTAATTAATAATTTTTTATGCATAGACATAATTTAATATTAAAATGATTTATTTATCACTCAAAATATATATAGTTTATATTTTCCGTGCATCGCACGGGTTACCGTTAAGTATTATATAAGCAAAAGGGAATATCTAATGAGAAGGCATATCAAAACTCCACATGCACAATCTAAATTTGTTGAATTTTCAATTTTAAAAAATAATTAATAAATCATACTCTCAAATACATATATATGATTTGGCTCATTTTTTAATTTTAAATAATGAATTTCCAATCCATTGGGCCATCTTTTAAAAATCATTACCTAAAATTTTTCATTCCCTAAAATGAAAAAAGGAAAGAACAATTATTTGTGAGGGAAACACATACACGGTTTTGTAAACTTTCTAATTAAAATAAATAAATTACAACTTTCTAATTTATTGCTGACGACAGCCTTGATTTTGGTCTTCACACATTGGACAAGTCTTGTGCTTTGGTTGAGTTTGTTTCTCTCTAATTAATTTGTGGTTTCTCTCCATATACCTTCAAGGCACCCATAAGCATAATTATACTTCTCCCATAAACATATTCTCTCTCACTCTGAACAGGTTAGTCAATTCTATCACCACACATACATAATACACAAATCTCTTATAAATTATTTGTATGTATATATTATTTTGATTTTCCAGGGAGACTTGCAAATCCCTTTGCTATAATGTGGTTTTCTTTTTTGTTTTGTTTTTTTTTTTCCCCCCCCTGTTTTTTGTTCTTTTTTTTTTTTTTTCGGGTCAACTGGGTAACTATTGTGGTATATGAATTTCATTAACATCAAACAAGGGTTATGGATTTGTCTAAATGTGTAAATAATTTATAAAGCTACAATGGATATATATGCATATATATTATTTATATTGTGATGTGGTTTTGCTTTTATATTTAAATCGTACCATATATTATTTATTATTTTTGTAACTAAATATAATAGAATGATCATTGAGTGAACCAAACACTACCTAATTCTATGTACATTGATATGTGCTAGAGAGATTAAAAAAAAAAATAAGGAAAATGCACATTTTTTATCTTCAAAATTTTAATTTGTAAACTTTTTTTTTTTTTTTTTTTTTAATAGTTCATGCAACCTATGATTTATGTTTGATTTTTATTTTTATTTTTTTATAGTTCTAAACTGCACAAATTTCTTTTTTTCCATGTGCAAAATGTCACTTTGCTATTTTTCAAAAAGTTGAAAAAAATTAATAAAAATGCCAAAAATATATATACAAATTTTTTTATTTTGTTTATAAAAAATATTCAAAAAATATTTACTAAAAAAATAAATAAATAAATGAGCTAAATGACTCATGAGTTGAGCAACAGCCATAACAATTTGTTAAAAATTGGATTGTTGGCTTAGTAATCAATCCAATTTTGATTTCTAATCCAGAGAAAATTACAATTCAAGATATAAAATCAAAAATATTAGCAGAACATGGGAAGTACAACTCATGGGCAGGGTGTAACTCAAAAATAAGGGTGCAAAGTCACACCCCTCAATGTTAAAAAATACACAAACATTGAGGGGTGTGACTTTGCACCCCTGTTTTTGAGTTACACCCCGCCCAAGAGTTGTACTTTCCATGTTCTGCTAATATTTTTGATTTTATATCTTGAATTGTAATTTTCTCTGGATTAGAAGTCAAATCTGGCACAATTATTAAGCCAACAATTCAATTCTTAACAAATTGTTATGGTTGTTGCTCAACTCATGAGTCATTTAGCTCATTTATTTATTTATTTTTTTAGTAAATATTTTTTGAATATTTTTTATAAACAAAATAAAAAAAATTGTATATATATTTTTGGCATTTTTATTAATTTTTTTCAACTTTTTGAAAAATAGCAAAGTGATATTTTGCACATGGACAAAAAGAAATTTGTGTAGTTTAGAACTATAAAAAGAAAAAATCAACCATAAATCATAGGTTGCATGAACTATAATAAAAAAAAAAAAAGTGTTTACAAATTAAAATTTTAAAGATAAAAAATATGTAATTTCCTTAATTTTTTATTAATCTCTCTAGCACATATCAACGTTCATAGAATTAGGTAGTGTTTGGTTCACTCAATGATCATTCTATTATATTTAGTTACAAAAATAATAAATAATATATCATAAGATTTAAATATAAAAGCAAAACCACATCACAATGTAAATAATATATATGTATATATATCCATTGTAGCTTTATAAATTATTTACACATTTAGGCAAATCCATAACCCTTGTATGATGTTAATGAAATTCATATACCACAATAGTTACATTGACCCCAAAAAAAAGAAAAAGAAAGAAAGAACAAAAAAACAGGGAAAAAAAGAACAAAAAAGAAAACCCACATTATAGCAAAGGGATTTGCAAGTCTCCCTGGAAAATCAAAATAATATATACATACAAATAATTTATAAGAGATTTGTGTATTATGTATGTGTGGTGATAGAATTGACTAACCAGTTGAGAGTGAGAGAGAATCTGTTTATGGGAGAAGTATAATTATGTTTATGGGTGCCTTGAAGGTATATGGAGAGAAACCACAAATTAATTAGAGAGAAACTAACTTAACCAAAGCACAAGACTTGTCCAATGTGTGAAGAGCAAAATCAAGGCTGTCGTCAGCAATAAATTAGAAAGTTGTAATTTATTTATTTTAATTAGAAAGTTTACAAAACCGTGTATGTGTTTCCCTCACAAATAATTGTTCTTTCCTTATTTCATTGTAGGGAATGAAAAATTTTAGGTAATGATTTTTAAAAGATGGCCCAATGGATTGGTAATTCATTATTTAAAATTAAAAATGAGCAAAATCATGTATATGTGTTTGAGAGTATGATTTATTAATTATTTTTTAAAATTGAAAATTCAACAAATCTAGATTGTGCATGTGGAGTTTTGATATAACTTTTCATTAGAAACTCCATTTTGCTTATATATTATACTAGTAGTCACTCATGCGATGCACGGGATTTTACAAAGTGAACATAATAAAATAAAAAAAAATTATGCTATTTAGTTGTATTTTCTAATATGGTCATAAATATATGGAGAAATTTACAATGTGTATCTTTTAAAATGATACATATCGTAAAAAAATTATGATTTTTTATGATAAACGATATGGTTGTTTATAATGTGTGTTATGATATTTTGTAGTGAAGTTATGAATATTGAATTTATGATGTGCGTCTTAAAATTTAGAATGATAATATTGTGACACTTTGTGACTTTTATTATGACATTTTGTGATTTTGTTATGATATTTTTTAGTGAGAAAAAAAAAAGTTAGAACTTTTGCAGTGAAAAAGTTACAGTAGTTTGCATTTAAATTATAAAATTTTATGAAAAAATTATGAAAGGTATACCAGTGCACCTTTTTGAAGGTGTATCTCCCTAAATATATATATATATATAACTCCTTTATCTATTGTTAAAAGTTGATTGAACAGAAAAACTAATAAAAAATGGAAAGCTATGAAATTCATGACTAGGAAACAGAAAAAAAATAAAAATAAATCAGAATGTAGAGTATCTTGCCAATGTTTAGAAAACCAATAAGTACACACTCATGGTGGGAGATAGAAGTTTATAAACCACAATTGTGTAACATATATAATAAAGGCAAGATCAAGCAATGGAGAAGCCATCAGGAGGTTACTTTATTAAAAAACATAATTAAAAAAAAAAAAAGAGAGAAGTTCAATAATGAAAAAGACATACCTTAGCTTTAATAGTTCTCTCTCTCTCTCCACAGCTTCTCAAACCTAGAACACAAAAGAATAGGTATGGGGGTTCTCTCTTTCAAGACCTTTGTAGAGCAGAAGATTAACTTGTCGAATAATCAAAAAATATGTTGTATATATATTAAATATGATTAGATTGCTATACATATTAACATTGGAAACTAAATCAAAATACACTTGACTTGCCAATAATTACACAGATACGAATCTTTTAAAAACTTGCCATTTTTCGTACATTAATATTTGAATCAAAATTAACATACACGCAAGACCTATATTAACAATTACGGGCGTGTGTGCGGTGTGATTTTTTGTAAAATTATAAATGACAGATTGGTCAATAATCAATCGCGGTTTGAGCAGTTTCAATTTATTAATTGATTGAAAAATAATTTTAAACTATTGTCATACATTCGCATATAATATATGATAATAATTTGTATAATATTTTTCATATATGTATAACGGAGCGGAACAGTTTTGAAGGTGGATTATAAATTTCAAACTGCAGAACAAACTAATCCACAGTTAGTGGACAGATTGATATAGATTTTTGTAATTTAGCAGATTGGATTATATTTTACACAGCCTTATTAACAAGGTTTGACCTCTCCAATCTCATTCTTATGGTTGAATTTAGCTCGTATTTTCACCCTTATGGTTGTTATTAGTTGGTTTAGAGAAATATTAAACAAAGAATTGTAATTTGGTTTATTCTGCATTGAAATGTTTTCTGATCTATCTACACAGCCATTAATCATGTGTCTGCCAAAACTCTTCCATGAGAGTCTTATTCCTCTCGCAATTAAGACAGTATTTTCTGATTTGACATCATCTTATATCCTTAACTAATATCAAAGTACTAAGACTTTTGAGCCTTTCAAGTAGCTCAAACAACACATTTTTTTTATCCGCTTCAATAAAATTGCTCAAAACAACACATACGTAGCTCGAAATAATCTGTACAGTAGAACCTTGACATCAACTTGAATTGCATGAATGAAAAAAGAAAACGTAAAAGCTGGTAACTCCCAAATTTCCATGATTTATTCTCTCTTTACTACCACCCTCTAATGGCAATAAGCCACAAAAAAGGGGGGAAAAAAAGAAAAAGAAAAAGAAAAAAGAAAGAAAAGAAGATTAAACTAAAAGAAGACAAAAAATTATGTGAAAAGTCATCTGAATGTGATCCTGACATAAATTATATAATAACTAAATCCTTCAGCCTCCCTACAAGCTATTGAGCTCTGATATAATTTTTGTTGCTATATACACTTTGTTTTGATGGCTCTTCATCATCTTTTTCCCTATAACTTATCAGCGATTCTTCCCAAAGCATCTGCCAGCTTATTAAGAACAGTAACTAAAGGCCTCGTTTGAGAACTCTCTCTTTTAGTCAAAAAGTCAAAAAATTACTAAATTAGCCAAAAAACTAACAACTCATACCAAAAAGTCAAAAGTTCTCTTTTCTTTCTACTTTTTGCACATCTTTTCGTAAAAAGTCAAAAAATCATCCCAAATACTAGTTTTTTTTAACTCATATTTTAGCCCAATAACTAAAAAATTACTAAATTAGCCTGTTCTCAAACGGGGCCTAAGTTACCTGTGTGATCTTTTCGGTGCTCCCTATCCAATTGAAAATTGGTGTTCTAAGCTTTGAGTTGTGCACACGATATTTTCCCGTTCTTTTCTAAAACTTCAATCAACTGACACTGCAAAGTGTTTGTTTCCTCATCTCCATCTGCACCAAATCGTCTCCGCTTACGTCCTTCATCAGAAGTAGTAGCTCACACCTTGGGGTTTGAGGTTTGTTGTGTCCCATATGTTGCACCTGTGGAACAAAAGCTTAGCCCAACGCGCAACAAAACCACAACTCCACATTATATAAACTATAAAGTACATTTTTCTGGCACAGAAAATAAGGTATTATATTTTGATGAAACTCCAAATTATAATTTTAGTGCGCCCTCGGCTTACCAATATTTCATTTCATTCTATTTAGTTGCAAAGAGTATATACATGGAGTTTTGTCAACTTACATATGTTTTGTTGAGTAAAAGATCAGGTATACCATGCCACTTATCATCCCCTCTTCCCATAGAGGAGACATAAAGAAATAGAAAAGATACCATGATCGTGTGCACTTATATTTTCAGCTATTCCTTTATTTATTTCTTTTAAACATTTCGATAATTTCATATAGAAACTATCAGTAGCCAAAACAATTTAGCACTAGTTAAGATCTGTGCTTGACTAGGGCTGAAAATTGATGTGTTAAACTAGACAAAGAACCTGACTTTGACAAAATGAATAAATAAGATGGTTATAGCTTTGCCAGGGCCATACAGATTACCCAAATGACCAAATTCATGAAGATAAGGAAGTGGGGTCCTACATTTGGATATATTGATACTGAAAATTGACCTGATCGAACCAAAATTATTTGCAAACCATTATCCAACTGCTATAATTCCTACCTGTGGTACAATAAGTTGTGACAAATCCTATGATCGAAAAAGACTCCACGCCAAATATACCCTAGTCAGACGCCATTTGGATAATTGTGGTCTAACATTGAGCGAGCTAGACAGAAGATGCACATAGGAAGGTACATCCAAATTCTATCAGCCAGGCTTTGACCGAATTTCCTCTATACACATGGAAAACACTCAAAATTGACAAATTTGAATGAGGGATGAGCCAGTGAAGGTGTTAAACAACACTTTTGGTCACTATAGGATCATTCTTAAGAAACTAGTTTGAGAGTACCGTCAACCAAAAAGCATATCAATCCTAGTTGAACAAAAAACTTCCACTTGTTACAATTCTATAGCCTGATGTGGAAATGTTACTAGAAAGGGAACCCCATGTCAAATTAGAACCACCAAAATGAGAAATAGTCACTCTTATAATGCAGTATTGACTCATCCCGGTTTGCATTATTACAAAATCAATCAAGAAAACGTTGGCATGACAACAATGGACTTGAACTGTATTTTTGACACCTCTAAATTACTACTAATGCAGTGAGTGTTTGCGATACATGAACCACTAAGATGGTTTTTCTGTTTTCTTAATAACACAATCGAAGCAGCAACAAATATACTTGGAATTGTGAGCCAATTAAAAAGTGTTGTCCCAAATCATCCAAAGCAAGCACCATATCTAACATAAACTATACCAATGAATTTGGTTTTTTAAATAATAAACAGAGGAGGAAACAAATATAAAAGCTTGACACTTGCATATAAAGTTTCTACAATTTAGTCGGAATAACATTACGTTGATGTACGGGGGCGAAATATTCTCCGCTCTCCGTACGCCTTGAACGTCAAGCTTCTGGTAACGGCGTCTATCTCTGCAACACGAAAACGGTGAGCTGCCCGGCGGTGGTGTGCCGGAGAGACCCTCCGACGATCAAGTCAGATTCTGGGAAGAAGACAATGAGAAGAGAGTGTTTGTGGGAGTGAGTTCGCATACCTCTAACGTTCGTCTCTTCCCCTATTTCTAGGCTGGCCATGCAGCCTCAAGGTCGTGCGCGCACTACCTCTGCTGTTCTTCCCTAGACAGGTAGCAGTGCGCGCCTCTCACCACCTTACGCGTGTAAAGGTTTTGTCCTCTCACCAGCACACGCTGAACTGCCTAACGGTATTGAGGCGTTCGTGGAGCAGTTGTCCTCTCCTTTACACCATTGGCCCAGGTGGCACCCTTGACCGAGGTACCACGACCGGCCTATCACTTGACGGAAGACATCCATTACGCGTACTCAACCGGGCTAAATTGCACCGAACTGTCCCTTCGGATCATGCGATCTGACCACCTCGGCCGAGCTACTCCTGACCGGTTCGTGTCGATCAACCGGTCGCGAGGCATGCCGGCCTCCAACCGTTCAATCATTCACCTCGGTCACACGGACACTGCCTTCCTCTTGTGGCCGGTTAAACGCATACCGGCGCTAACCGCGTCTCAAGTCTAGCCGGGCACCATCTAGCTCGGCACCATCATCCGTGACCCTGAGCTCCGCCCACTTCGTGAAAGCCGCTGCTCGGCACGCCAGCTGGCGCCCGGCCGGTCAATATCCCTGACCGTGCGAGTTAGGTTACTGGCCGTGCCAGCGTGAGAGTTAGCCCGGCGCCGTTAGCTCGGCGCCGTACACTCTGTCAATCCTGCCGTTATCGTTGCTCGGCCGTACAATCCAGCGCAAATCTTCCCTCTCAATTGCCTCCTAAACCCCATCCGAGCTATCGTGATTGGGTTTATCATCTCGACCGAGCCATGGCCAACTCGCGCCGCTGCCACGCCAAGCGTCGATCGGAGAAGTATCTGTCGCCGAGCTAATGTCGAGTCGCGCCCATGCTAGGCCCAGCTTGATTGAACATCTGCCGCCGAGCCACGATTCAGTCGCGTCCCTACCAAGCCGTGCGTAATTGGCGACATATCAGTTGCCGAGCTGCCTCAATTGGCCGGCCATTTCTTCCGCTGTCCCATCTAAAGTCGTACAGCCGTACTGACAGCCGCCTTTTCAGGGTCACGTGGCGACGCTTCATTGGGTCGTGCAGCCAGCTGTCTGGCACGCGCACAATTCAAACGGCGCAGCCGTTTGGGTTTCCCACCCATTCTTAAACGTCATTCGAAGGGTTTTAACCCTTCACTCCTCATTTTGCACTCAAGCTCCAAAAACCCTATCCCTCTCTGCCATCACTGTCACTGAGCACCCATTCCCCACGTTCCTTCCTGCCATTCTCTCTGTTGCAGTCAAGCTCGCGAGGCTCATCTCACCTTACCTCCGTTTTCTGGTAAGTTTTTCTTCCCTCTTATTACATTTTCAATTTCTTCATGCTTTTTGTGATTTTCTGCCGCTATTCTTCGTCTTCATGCCACTGTGCATCGCATTTTTTATTTGAGACTACTCGTGCCCCCTCTCTTTGTTTAGAACCTGCACACTCTAGGGCAAACTGAAACATTGGGAAGGGATGGGGCCTTCGTGCCCCTTGTTCTTCCTGGGTTCGAACTGGTTCGTCCCATTTCTGGGATGAACAGTTTGAATCTGGGTTGGGCCGAGCTAAACGCTCGTTTTGATCCGTAGGTAGAGCGATAACCGAGCAAAAAACTGTTTGTGGCTTCTCGTAGAAGCTGCGTCCGGGCTGAATTAGATCAATGAGTTGAGCGAACAGAACTAAAATCGTGAAAACCTCGCCCAAACCTTGACCGAGCTGGTGTACCAACTAGATCCATCATTAGGTCTCACGCTCATTATCAACCGAGCTAGAACCGAACTAGGAGAGTTGAGCGCGGATGTAGTTGAACCGAGTTGGGACTCGTTGAACAAAACACCATAGTCCTTTACTGAGCACCGAGCTGGGACTAGTTGAACAAAACACCATAGTCCTTTGCTGAGCTATTTCCAATAGTAGCCGTGCAATATCTGCCGTGCTAACCCTTGGCCTTATTTTTCAACATGCAGAACAATAGGACCGACTAAGCCAGTCCAGCATTATAAGTGGTGGAGCTCAAAGACCGAGCAAACACACCTACATTTTTGACCGAGTTACACACCGAACCAAATAAGACCGAGATAATGGGGAAGTACCGATTTATGGTAAGCTCGCCTGGCGCGATGTCCGAATTTAGGAGGGGAGTACAAGATTCCTGACGACGTCATCTTAGAACTTGCCAAAAAAGGAGACACACCATGGGGCGACTTAGACCGGTGCCCCTTCACGGTCGTTTCCATTGTCGAAGGAGGGCTTCGCTTCCCCGTGCAGCCTTCGATCTGCGAATTTTTGAGGCAGACAAGGCTTTGCCCGAGCCAAGTGTCGAATAACACATACAAGATAATAAACGGCGTCGCCGAGCTGAACCGCAGGCTCGGTCTCAATCTCGGCCTCGCAGAAATTTTCCACCAATACAGTTTAAGTAGAAATAAGAGTGGGCTTTGCTGGTACCTCAAAGTCAAGAAGGGCCGAGCAAAGCTCATCGAAGGCAACCCGGACAAAGAAGCCAACGATGACGACTTCCTCTGGGTGTCTGGTAATTACGAGGACACCGAGGCGCCCATACCAGGCTGGTACATTAGGAAAGATTTGGGCCGAGCTGGTGAGTAGCTCGGCTGACCGCGCTATATTCTTGCTGCATTTCATTTTTGTCATCTTTTGCCGGTCTAACACTTGTCTTCTTCTTGCAGATAAGCACTTGGCAGCAGACTACCACCAAGCCAACCGAGAAGCCATCCGAGCTCTTCTTCGACACCCCGAGGAAGAGAGAGAAGCCTCAAAACTGCTCGGCTTCGAGCAAACATATAACTATCAGGCACCGCGCAAAGGTCGCGTGACCGACTTTCTGCGATTAGGCTCGTTCCTTAACCGCCGAGCAGGAGATGGCAAAAATCAGAGCCATCAAGTCCATGATCACCGGGGAGGAAGGCGAGTCCCAGCCTCCCGAAGCAACCGGGGGAACTTTTTCAGCGCCAGCCGGTCAGACCGAAGCCGTTCTTACACTTGCCAGCGAGCAACTGGCTGGTCGGTCCAAGAAAAGGCCTAGGAAGGATCTGGCCGGGCAAAATCTCATGGATGAAGACTCAGCCGAGGTCGCCTCCACCGAGCCGGGCAACCAGGCTGAGCAACCTCGTGCCAGCAAATCCAAGGGCAAGGGCCTAGCCACCCCGCCGGCCTGGGCGCTCGAGTTTGTGTACAACGGCCGGCCAGTCTCGGCCGAGGATTCTGTTTACGCTGACAAGGATTACTCCCTTGGTTTCAATATGACCAAGGGGTTAATCCTTCCAGCCGATATGAAGAAACACGATGAGCTGTCCGACCTAAAGGTCCTTCGGTCGGCAGCCAAATCCATCGTGCTGGTAAGCTTTCAATCTTTTTTCCTCAACTATTTGCTCGGTTTTTGCTCGGTTTTACAGACTTACAACTTTTCCCTCGCATGCAGGCCGCACAAAAGAATTATCTGGCGCACGACCGCATGATAAAGGTGCGTCAGAGCCTACGCGATGCCATCGCCGAGAATAAGGAGCAACAGGCCGAGATATCCAAGCTGAAGGCCGCGCAAGAGGCTATCGCGGCAGAGCGGGACGAACTGAGGCAAAAGGTTGACCGAGCAGAAGCTGAAAAGCAACGGGCCGTGAAGTCAACCAAAGCTCGGTACCTCGCCGAGCTACGCAAGCTGCGTGATGCCGAAAGGGCCGAGAGAGACAAGGCGGTTGACGACGCAGAAGACCGCGGATACGCTCAGGGAGAGAAGACCTACGAGCGTCAAGTCCGGGCTACCAAGGACATCTTTTTCCAGTGCGGCTGGAAAGCCGCCGTGGAGAAAGTTGGCCTTGGCCGTGATGCCGACATGTTCAATAACCCCCCTGCCGCGCATATCCCGGATTACATGCAGGCCTACGCCAACGCCACCCAAAACCGGCTCATCAAAGAGGCGAGGAAGGAAGCTGAGGAAGAAGCTGCCGCTCAGAAGCAAGCCGAGCAAACTCTCGCCGAGAAACCGGCCGATCAAACTCCATCCGATGCATCCCCAAATGCGGAAGATGCAGTAACTGATCGGGAGGTTGTCCCGGTGGAGGGCACTGACACCGAAGCCGAGGAGAACCTGCCTGAGCAAACGACTTTGAGTGCCGAGGTGACGGTTGAGGGGGCCGAGCAGAACCTTGATCTTGATTGAACATCTTCTTTGTTTCGTTTTCTTGCTTTCCTTAGCTTTCTGTTTTCTTCTTTTCATTTTTTTGTTTTGCAATGTAACCGGGCTACGCCCCCCTTTTGTACTGAACTTTTGCCTTCTGTTAATGAAATGTGAACTTTTTGCTCGTGTATCTGTTATTTCTCTTCGGCTTGCATACGTGTGAATTTCTTGCTTCAAATTCTTTTCAACTGGCAGGTCGGCTGAACCGCACAAACGGTCGCCCTCCAGTAACCTTGCAGTTCCTTGCATTTCAAAAATGATATTTTGTATTCGGCCGAGCAAAGTCCGCTCGGCCTTGATCGGTTTGCAGGCACCAGCATTTTGATTCGGCCGAGCAAAAACCAGCTCGCCTTTCGAGTTGTTTAATGTGCCAATATTTCCTTTTGGCCGAGCAGAATCCAGCTCGGCCCCATAACCATTAGGCGAGGCACCAATGTTGCCAATTCCACCGAGCAAAACCAGCTCGTTTTCCATATTGGAAAAGACACCAATATGCTGAATGGGCTGAGCAAAGCCAGCCCGGCTCCTACATTGGGCAAATCACCAATGTTTCAGTTAGGTTGGTCACGCCGCCAACATTCCAACTGGGCGAGCAAAACCAGCTCAGCCCTAATGCGCATTGTTCCATACGCAACTGTTTGTGCGGTCTGCTCCCATTCCAAGGAAAACAGTCCGGTCATATGTAGGCCGGTTCTTGCCCCTGGCATCCATAATTGGCTTTTGTGCCTTGTGACATCATTGGACAAATGTAATACCGAACAAAAAGAGACTAATTTTCATTACAAAAACATTGCCATCTCTTACATCACATGCCAAAGGGCTAGAGGTCTAAAAAAGCTAAGCAACATGAACAAATTACAATTCAAAAGTAAAAGACCTTGAGGTTTGCTGCGTTCCACGGTCTGGGGATAGCCTTGCCATCTAAGTCTTCCAGATGGTATGCCCCCTTGCCAGCAAGACTAACCACCTTGTATGGTCCTTCCCAATTTGCACCTAGCTTGCCTTCGCCAGGGGTCACTGTGTTGCCAAGCACCTTCCTGAGGACCCAATCCCCAATCTTGAATAGCCTAGGGTGCACTGCCTTGTTGTATTTTTTGGACAGTTCCTGCTGATAAGCCGCTATGTGGATCAATGCACGCTCTCGCCTTTCTTCAGCAAGGTCCAGTTCTAGTGCCACGGTCTCATTGTTCAAGTCTGGCTGGAAACTTTCTGAGCGGATGGTTGGCATGCCAATCTCTAATGGGATGACGGCCTCCATACCATAAGCCAAAGCAAACGGTGTTTCTCCGGTCGACCGTCTTGGCGTAGTGCGGTATGCCCATAGCACATTAGGAAGCTCTTCAACCCACTTTCCCTTTGCCTTCTCGAGCCGCTTCTTCAGCCCATCCAGGATGGTCTTGTTTGAGGCCTCTGCTTGACCATTCGACTGAGGATAGGCTGGCGTTGAATTGTAGAACTCAATCTTCAACTCTTCGCAAAATCCGCGAAAGAGTTTCCCATCGAATTGAGTGCCATTATCTGAGATGAGCGCCCTGGGGATACCGAAGCGAGTGATCACATTTTGCCAAACAAATTTCTTAACGTCCTTTTCCTTAATGGTTGCCAGTGGCTCGGCCTCCACCCACTTGGTGAAATAGTCAGTGGCGGCGATGAAAAACTTGCGATTGCCCGTGCAACTGGGAGTGGTCCAACAATATCCAATCCCCAAAGTGCGAACGGCCAAGGACTTGTGAGCGAGAGTAACTCCCTTGCTGGCTGGTGGATCTGGTGAGCAAATTTCTGACACTTTTCACATCGGCGAACGTATTTCTGCGCGTCTGCCTGCATGCATGGCCACCAGTAACCTTGGGAGATTGCTCGGTACGCCAGAGATCTGCCCCCTGTATGGCTTCCGCAGATACCCTCATGGATTTCAAAGAGAAAATCTTCCACCCTGGCGGAGTGGACGCACTTCAAATACGGCCGGTGAAGGACTTCTTATATAAGGCTCCGGATGGGGAGAGCCAAAACCGCTCTGATTTTGCTCGGATCTTGTGTGCCGCCTTCTTTTCTTCTGGTAGAACTCTATCTTTCAGGAAGGCAATGATGGGGTCCATCCAAGAGGGACCCAAGTCGGCGCAGTGTATCTCGGTTGCTTCTGGTTCCTCAATGCTTGGCCGAGGCAAAAACTCTATCATCAAGGGGTTAGGAAAAGCTGTCTGAGTGGAGGCGAGCCCAGCCAATTCGTCAGCCGTGTTGTTTGCTTCGCGGTTTATCTGTTCCACTCTTATCGCAGAGAACTTCTTGATCTCTTCTCGCACCAACGCTTGATACTTGGCCATTCTTTCATCCCTTGCCTCATACTCCCCTGAGACCTGATTGACCACCAGCTTGGAGTCGCTGAAAACCATGAGGGCTGTGGCTTTCATCCTCAATGCGCTTCTCAAACCGGCGAGAGGGCTTCATACTCTGCCTCGTTGTTAGACGCTGGGAAGCCGAGCGTAATTGCTTGCTCAATAATCAGCCCATCTGGTGAAGTCAGCACAATTCCCAGCCCGGCCCCATGCCTGTTAGATGCCCCATCGACAAACAACTTCCACATCTCGCCAAGAAACAGCTTCCAGCAATCAGACGGATCTTGGGAGCTTCTCAATTCCAAGTCTTTGGTAGGCTCAATCTGGTCTCCTTGCACGTCTTTGCTGGGCGCTTCTTTTGTTGAATCGTCGGCCTTTGCTATTTCAAGCAAGCTCTGCTCTTCTCCCGCTCGCGAGCCGTCACATATCTCTGTTGCCAGAATCCTGGGTTGTGCTAACTCCGCACCAACCAAATCAACCGGACAGACTGGATGCGTTCCTGGGGCAAATTCCGCCACAAAATCTGCAAGGGCTTGCGCTTTGATCGCGGTGCTGTTGGAACTTAATGTCATATTGGCCCAATTCCACGGCCCATTTCAGAATTCTCCCGTGAAGTCCGCCTTTTCGAAGAGCACCTTAAGTGGGAAGGTCGGTCAGACTACTATTGTATGGGCATGAAAATAGTGCGCCAGTTTTCTTGACGCCATCATTAGGGCCAGTGCCAATTTTTCCAAGGGAAGATATCTGGTTTCGGCCGGGAGCAGGGTCTTGCTTACATAGAAGATTGGTAGGTGCTGGACGCCCTCACGGTAACCAATACCAGCGCTCACAGCGTTGTGAGAAACAGCCACGTAGAGGTACAGCTCTTCACCCGGCAAGGCGTGACCAAAATCTGGCCGAGGAGAGATACGCTTTTAAGTCTGCCAGTGCTTGCGCGTCCACTCTCCGTCCCAGAAGAATTTGGACTTCAAAGTTTTGAAGAAGGGCCTGCAACATCCGAAGACCGGCGATAAATCTATTTAGCGCGGCTGCCATCCCGGCAAATGTGCACGTCCTTCTGGAATTCGCGCTCCAGCTCTTGTATCGCTCTTTGGGATGGGTCGGCTTCAATTCCTCGGTTTGTAACCAAAAACCCCAGAAACTTTCAGTGCCAACTCCGAAGGCGCATTTGGAGGCGTTCAACGAAGCTTGTGATGCTTTAGAATGGCAAACATTTCTGCTAGGTCGCTCCAGCTCTTGTATCGCTCTGATTGGGATGGGTCGGCTTCAATTCCCGGTTTGTAACCAAAAACCCCCCAAACTTTCCAGTGCCCACTCCGAAGGCGCATTTGGAGGCGTTCAACCGAAGCTTGTGATGCTTTAGAATGGAACAAACATTTCTGCTAGGTCGGCGAGATGTTGGGACTTCTCTTACTCTTTACCACCATATCGTCGATATAGGCTTCATAGTTCGGCCCAAGAGAGAGCGAACATCTTCGTCACCATCCGCTGAAAGGTTGCTCCGGCATTCTTCAATCCGAACGGCATGACCCCGTAGCAATACAAGCCTCTGGGGTGGTGGACGACGTGATCTTTCTGTCCGGCTTGTACATGGCTATTTGATGATAGCCGCGATATGCATCCAAGAAGCTAAACCTCTGATGGCCAGCAGTTAAGTCCACCAACTGGTCAATTCGAGGGAGGGGAAAGCTATCCTTCGGGCAAGCGCGGTTGACAGTCTTGTAGTCAACACAAACTCGCCATTTGCCGTTCTTCTTAGGAACCACACCACCGTGTTAGATATCCACCGAGGGTATTGCACCTCCTCTATGGCCCCGGCCTCCAACAAATTCTTCACTTCTTCCCGCAACCACTTCAGCATGGTGTAAGGCCCGAACGGCGCGTTCTCTGTATGACTGGCCGCGCATTAGGAAGACATTCAGCTGGTGGCAAACGAAGCTTGGGTCGACGCCAGGCATATTGAGGGCGTCCATGCAAAAGCCTCCAAGTTGGAAACCAAGAAGTTGACATAATCTGCCCGCTCGCACTAGACAAAGATGATCCCAGGAGGAAAACTTAGTTGGATCATTTTCGTCAATGCGTACTTCCACCAAGTCTTCGACCGATTTTTCCTCGGCCTTCCTTCCCACGTCCTCAAGGACCTCCTTTCCCTCGGGACCCTCATCATCTGGACAAACCTTTGGCCGCTCGGCTGCCATTTACCGCACGAAGCATTTGTTTGCCATCACCTGGTCTCCCAGACTTTCTGTATTTGCCCATTCGATGCCGGAAAAGCGCAATGACTTGGTGGAGGTCGAAGCAACCGCTTGCATGGCGTGCAGCCAACCTCTGCCCAGAATCAAATTGTAAGTCGATGGCACCTTGAGTACCCAGAATTCCACTTGCTTTACTACTGAACCTGCTTTGATCGGCAAAATAATCTTTCCGATCGGCCATTCGGGTTGTGAGTTGAAGCCGACCAAAGGAGAGGTTGCAGGGGCCAATCCTTATCTTCTAACTTCATCTGTTTGAACGCGTCATAATACATGATTTCGACCGAACGTTCCTGGTCGAATCAAGATTCTCTTGATATCAAAGTCTTTAACGCGTAGTGTCACCACCAAAGCATCGTTGTGCGGCATCTGCACCCTTTCAGGTCCTTGGTTGAGAAGGAAAGGATGTCCCTCTCTTCGATTTTTCCCTTCTTCATGGCGGGCTGAACCAGAGAGCACTTCCCTCATGTGCTTCAGCCTTCTTTATCATTCCTCTAGTCGCAAACCCTTGCTGGTTCAATGATGCCGTGGATGACGTTGATCACACCCTGTGGGGGCGCCTCTAGGGCAGCCATTCCGTTTGGCTCGTTTGTCCGGTCGGCCGCGTTCCCTGACTCCCCCCATCTATATATTGGTCAAGGTGCCCTGCCGCCACCAAACTCCTCAAAATGCTGTTTGAGCGGCAAGCAATCTTTCCGTCCGGTGCCCCCGTTCTTCATGGAATGTGCAACAATACTTTGGATTGAAGCCCCGCTGCGCACTCCCCAGCTTGGCCGGCCAACGGACAAATGGCTCCCCTCGGATTTTCGCTCAGAATGCGGTAGATGGGAATTTTGAAGACCGTGGTATCCCTTTCGCGCCTTCAGTTTTCTCTTGGCATCCTCCGCTGCAATCGCGAGGTGCATCAGCCCGGTCATTTCTGCGACCTTGTTTCTGTCAGTTTGGCCGGTTCCTCGACGTTGATCTTTTGGTCGGTCACTGGGGCGGTTTTTTCCTCTGCCCGACCGAGTGAACTTTCCCTGCTACCCTTCTATCCACCGCGACCGGGTTATCCTCCTCGATCGCAGAAGCGGCATCATCTTCCACACGAATGTGTTCGTTGATCCGCTGCTCAAAGATTCCATGGTGGACGGCTGACGCATCGTGAGTGAGTCTCGCACCTATGTCCGACTGGGAGGCCCCTCTTGTATTGAGTGATCGCCAGATTGGTAAGGGCAGTCGAGGATCTCGTTGTAAGTCTCCCATACTTCGCGTTGTATGCCTTCAACAACATCCAGACTCAATCTTGACGCCCAGGAGATGGTCGACTCCTTCGGCGTTCGGGTGTTGGTTTTGAATCTGGTGACGAAGGCTTCCGCTAGCGCCGGTGGCCAGCCATCACTTGCCGGTAATGACTCACATGCATGTACGGATCCGTCTTGCCGTCGTACAGAGTGAACTTTGGCTGGTGGAATCCGGCAGGGAGTGGGGTGCTCTCAATCTCTGGGGACAACAGCGTAGCTGTAAGTCTTGCCAGCTCTTTGTCCACCAGCGCAGGGGCCATGACTCTGGAGCCGGCATCACCACCTCTTCACTACAACGAACTGGGGCACTTCACCACCTCTTCACTGCAACGAACTGGGGCACTCAGCCTCTGGAGCGCCGGCACCCTCTGAGCCTCCCGACGGCGCGCTCTCTCCTCCAACACGTCCCTGAGATCCCTGGAACGGGAGGAAGCAGAGTATGCGACGTCGACGACGGGTGCGAGGGGCGATAGGTGCTGTCGCGAGTGATGGATCTGCCCTCTCGCTGGCCGGAATCTCCAACCCCATAGTTCCTGGTGATGGAGATAGAATGGGTCCTCCTCTGGCGGCGACTGCTAGAACGAGGGGAGGGGGTGCGCTCACTGAGGTTGCCCTCTCCAGCAACACCCTTCCCCCACTTGGCGCTTCAACAGCTCCATCTCCGCCGCCATCTTACGAATGAGGGCGTCTTGGTCCTTGAGTTTGTGCTCCAGGCGCTGCTCACGGGACCCCCGGTGTCGGCGGCCCTCTGGACTCGCGAACGATCTGAACTCCTCCCACGCTTATCGCGCGCTCCTCGCGAAGAAGTTTCCAAGCCCGCCATGGTGGAACATTCGGGGGGCCTTCTCTCCTTCGGACATACTCTGGAGTGACACATCGACGACGGACAGCGGAACTTTCTCGTTGTTGGCCATGGAAATGGTCGAAGAAGCTCGAAGAACAAGGTTGAATGTTAAACTTTTCCCACAGACGGCGCCAATTGTACGGGGGCGAAATATTCTTTGCTCTCCGTACGCCTTGAACGTCAAGCTTCTGGTAACGGCGTCTATCTCTGCAACACGAAAACGGTGAGCTGCCGGCGGTGGTGTGCCGGAAAGACCCTCCGACGATCAAGTCAGATTTCTGGGAAGAAGACAATGAGAAGAGAGTGTTTGTGGGAGTGAGTTCGCATACCTCTAACGTTCGTCTCTTCCCCTATTTCTAGGCTGGCCATGCACCTCAAGGTCGTGCGCACACTACCTTTGCTGTCCTTCCCTGGACAGGTAGCAGTGCGCGCCTCTCACCACCTTACGCGTGTAAAGGTTTTGTCCTCTCACCAGCACACGCTGAACTGCCTAACGGTATTGAGGCGTTCGCGGAGCAGTTGTCCTCTCCTTCACACCATTGGCCCAGGTGGCACCCTTGACCGAGGTACCACGACCGGCCTATCACTTGACGGAAGACATCCATTACGCGTACTCAACCGGGCTAAATTGCACCGAACTGTCCCTTCGGATCATGCGATCTGACCACCTCGGCCGAGCTACTCCTGACCGGTTCGTGTCGATCAACCGGTCGCGAGGCATGCCGGCCTCCAACCGTTCAATCATTCACCTCGGTCACACGGACACTGCCTTCCTCTTGTGGCCGGTTAAACGCATACCGGCGCTAACCGCGTCTCAAGTCTAGCCGGGCACCATCTAGCTCGCGGCACCATCATCCGTGACCCTGAGCTCCGCCCACTTCGTGAAAGCCGCTGCTCGGCACGCCAGCTGGCGCCCGGCCGGTCAATATCCCTGACCGTGCGAGTTAGGTTACTGGCCGTGCCAGCGTGAGAGTTATCCCGGCGCCGTTAGCTCGGCGCCGTACACTCTGTCAATCCTGCCGTTATCGTTGCTCGGCCGTACAATCGAGCGCAAATCTTCCCTCTCAGTTGAGAAAATGGTTGGTATTGTTTCTCTGTAAATGAAGATAAAAAAATGAATCAGAACAATCCCAGGATTGCAATTTCAACCAGAAGGTTGCAATACTAATAGTAACAACAACAAAAACATTAAACAACCAGCAATACTAGGTATCATGAAAAATCTTTCATGAAAATAATCATAAAAGGTTTGTAACTTTTGGATTACACTTAGAATAAAGCACCATATACTAATCAAGGTAATCCAAAGATCATAACTCTTTCATAATTATTTTCATGATCTCTGACTTTCTTCTCTAAAAGAAAGAAGAAAGAAAACAATAATAATGCATGGTTAAGCCCATCAAAAACAGAGACCGACCCACCATACACACCACAGGGAACATTGACAGAAATTACACCAGAATCTCTTGCCTACTCCATCAAGCAGCCTCGCCGCTCTGCTCCCCTCTTCTCCTCCGCCCCCATCCGCCGCCTGCCCTATTTCTCGCCGTTTGCCACGTTCGTTACACCTCACTTTCTTTTCCTTCTTCTTCAAAATATATCAATTTTTTTATTATCTATGCATGTAACTCAATTTTTGTGTTTATAATGTATTTATTTGTTTAATTTTACTATAATCACCTGAGATCCCATTTTTTTTGTTAATAAGATATGAGAGTATTGATCTCACATTAAGCTGGCCCTCCCTAAATTTTTGTTACTAAAAGAAATCAATAGTAATTTTTTTTGATTGTTAAAAAAAATTGATAATTTAATGTGCCTAAGTTTGTATTCAAATCTTTGATCAAAATATCACAACCTAATTAAATATCACATCTTTAATTTAAATAATAATAATAATTAAAATAGAACCAAATCTTCAAAAATTTTCAAATTTTCACAATTTTATACGAATGAATATTGTGATATGATTTTCCTCTTTCCATAACTCTAAACTCAAATGCATATTCGAATCTCATTGACTATTGATCCGTCTTCAAAAATGGACCACCCCTTTTTTTTCTTTTCTTTTTTCAATTGTTTGGGGCACTGAATTGATGAAAACACCAACCATTGCTCTCCCCTACAAGTAATATCTCACTATAGAATCTACAAGGGTACCCCCTCCCCCTCCTTCTCTCTAATGAATCAAATCAATTGCCTCATATTCAATTAAAGAGTGTAATAACAGCATAAGCTCAAATGAGGGCAAGGTCAGTAGGGGTCACATTCTGCTTCTTTTTCTTTACTTTACTTTTTATTTATTTTTGTTTTTATGATACATTGGGTGGGCCCCAAGTCAAGGTGGATGCCATATGGCTAATGTCAATGCCATGACTCAAACCATTTCCTATAGATTTAGTGTCGTAACCGATCAGTAATTCAAAATTATCAAAGACTTGCTTCACAGTAAAAATAGTAAACGGGGCTAGCGAAAGCATATAAATAATTAAATATATCATCCAATGAACTATGAGAACTTACATGAACAACAACTTTTATACACATGTGAGTCCAAGTATATAAGCTTGATTACAAAAGCAAAATACGATTTAGGGATTTAATCCCGATACAAAACAGTCAAACAAAAAAGTCTTGAGATAAAACTCCTACCTTGAGTGATGATTTATGAAGCTTTAAGCTTGCTGTCAATATCTTCCTTAAGCTCTCTAGAAAAAAATTGTTTCTCAAGTGGTATCTCTCTCTCTCTCTACAAAGCCTATTAAACCCTCGCTTGGGAAGAAAAAGTTTGGGGCTTCTAGGCTAAAAATAGTCACAAAAAAATAAAATAGACTAAAAAGTCAATAAGACAAAATATCGCATCTAAACCATAATCATTTCATTTTTTCTCTCACAAAAGTCAAAAAAATCAAAAAATTCATCCCAAACAAGGCTGCTTTTTAGCCAAAGGCTAAAATAATCAAAAAGCCAAAAAGACAATTCACATTCTAAACGAACCCTAACTCCCTCATATTTGAGCTCAAGAATAGGAGCTTAAACACATATACATCATATATATATATAGGCTCAATTAGTTGATTAGTTAATCAAAGCTTAAGCTAAGTAATTAGAGTTTAGATTAATTGAATTTAATCTAATTAATTTGATCTGAATCAATTTTTAATTAAATTTCACAATAGACTCTAAAAATTATGCTGATAATAATAAATTAATCAATTTCGAATTTGTCGCCTTTATGGCTCTCAATTTAGATTTTAGCAGAATTCAGAATAAATTTTCCTACGATGAACAGATATAGAGTCAAAACTCTTACAAAAAACATAATTAGCTTTAAAAAACACATTAAGCACATAATTGCATGTATAATTAATGAAAAAATAGCTTAATACGAGACAGGGTTATCACAGCCAGGGATACAAAAATAAAAAAAATTTATATGATGCTCACACCCATATAAATGTTTAGTTAAAATTTTATTATAATAGTTGGAATCTCTAATATTTCTATTATCATTTTTGTATAATTATAATCTGAAGTATGAAACGTTTCAAATAATTAATTTTACATTATAATTACAATTTAGTATGGTAAAACTTTTAGCTTCAATCTTGATATTCATATAAAATTTATATCTAAGTCTCCGTTTGTTTCACATAAAATGTTTTTGTCAAAAATATTTTACTTATTTGTTTATTATTTGGTTGAACAAAAGTAAGTAAAATATTTTTTAAGAAAAATATTTTGCATTATTTTTCTCAAAAATGACGTATCTTTAAAAATTCAATAAGTTAATTTTACAAAGTTAATTTTCATTCATTATCTTTTCAACTCATTTAGCCTTTTTAAATAAGTATTTTAGCTCACCAAAAAAAATCATAAATGACACTTTATTGAATTAAATTTTTTTTAATAATAAAATATTTTTGTTTCAAGTGTCAACCACATGCTGAAAAGTAAAAACAAAAATATTTTTTATATATAAAATCAATTTATAAGAAAAATACTTGCAATGTAAAATATACGTAGAAGCAAATGGAGGCTAATCTCATCAATAATTAGTAGCTGAATCAATTCAAACCCATAAATAAAAAAGGCAATTTTTTATGGGGAATTTTGTTTAAGATCCATGATATTACGATATTAAGATTTTATCAGTTAAAAGATAATAGTTAAGGTTTCTCAATATTTTCATAGAGAAAATTAGATTCATAGAAATTTTACTCAACTTAGAGAAATTTGGCTTTGACTCAAAGAAATTTCAATTTTCACAGAGAAATTTCTCTGACTTCACTAGATGGGAATCGAAATTTTATTAAGTCGGTCGAAATTTCTTTGAGTTAAGCAAAATTTCTCTGAATCGAATTTTCTCTTTAAAAATATTGAAGGACATTAATTAATAATAAAAAAAATCAACTTGAACCTCTCCTACTATATAAAATTTGAGAGAAATGTTTCACTAATTTTCTCATTTTTTATTCTATTTCAGTGCTCTTCCTTTCCTTGCACACCCATGCTCCAATCCAATTCCCGCTACTAGTGGCAGTTAAATTAGTTCGTGATGTTTCCAATTACCCATTTAAAACTTTTTTTTAGATGGTACATTTAATACTAATTTATAATAATTAACTTTAAACAAAGTTACTTTCCTAATTACTCAATAATAATGCTAAGAACATTATTATTATTATTGAGACACAAGACTTATAGGTGCATTTCATCACTAGATATAGAGTCACTTAACAAAATTGATTACCGAAATAAAGATATATATATATATATATATATATATACGGGATGTTGTAGAAAAAAAAATGTTGATGTTTTTATTTGTTTTATGATCTTACAACTATATGATTTAATTTTTAATATATTTTACTTTTAAATAATGAGGTTGTGTGAGTGATGGGGGCAAACTTTCTTTACCTTGTAAATGGTTGGTGGGTAAAACAAACCATTTTTTTGGTGGTTGAAATGATTGGGTTATGACTAACTCATATATATATATATATATATGTAATGGGTTTTGTTAATTAATAGTGTTTGGATATGTAATGGGTTTCTCATGTAGTTCTCAAGAAGAGTGTTTTTCTATAACTTTTTCCATCATTTTACATCCTTCTCCGTTTTATTCTAGGAACAAATTAGCATAGGCCACTAATTGTTTCATTAGTTTAAGCGGCCAAATGTAACTCAAACTAGCCTTGTTTTGCCTTTACGAATTTTTTATTTATTTATAATAATTGTAACTTAACGATATTAGTTTAACTTAAGCACTAAACACGTAAGTGTTCAATTCTCAAGTCCAAAAGGATGAATTTAAATTCCCTTTAATTTTCTTCTTATTTCTCTTTCTTTTCTCCTACTTTCTCTTCTAGCTCTCAAAAAGAAAGTTTCTCTCTAACTTTCTTTGTCCTTTTCCATCATTCTGTACTTTGCCACTAATTGTTTCATTAGCTTATAGCAGTACAAAAAATTCAGGTTTTTGCGATGGCAAAATGCCGTCGCTAATACTCCTAAGGCCGTCTCAAAAAACTTTTAGTGACAACAAATAACTTTTAGTGATGGCAAAAGGGGAGTCACAACAGAGGGCGTTGCAAAAACTTTTTAACGACAGCATCATGCCGTTGCCTTTTTTTTTTTTGCGACGGCAATTGTTACTTTTTGCGACGGCACTTTACTGTCGCCAATAATATGTAAAAAAGTGAGAACTTTTGCGACGACACTGTTTTACCATCGCTAAAAGTTTTATTTGAGATTTTTTTTTTTTTTTTTTTTTTTTTTTTTTTTTGCGACGGTGTGGTGCCGTTGCAAAAAAAAAAAAAAAAAAAACTGCAATACACCATTGCAAAAACCAAAAAAAAAAAAAATGCAATATAATTATTAAAAATATTAAAATTACTTGTATTAAATGAAAAACAATTGAAAAAGAAACAGATAATTGCATAATAATATAAAAATTTCTGTATAGAAATAACAATTTCTCCATAATAAAAACATTCTTGCATCCATAACTACACATTAACAAAATTATCCCACTACATAATGTTCCATAATACATATATATATAATGTTTAAATACATAAAATTATTCATAATTCAAAATAACATAAACCAAAATTAAAAGTTTTTCTCATATTCTCTGTGGGTAACAAAAACAAAAGTTAGTCGCCTTTTTCGTAGGCATACATTCCACAAGAAGCAAACTCCTACTGGGGAAATATCTAAAAACAAAAAATAAAAATAATTAGTGACAATATAATTATGTGTTAATATGTTAATAACAAAAAAATATAAAAATTTAACTACTATACAATTATAAAGATAATTAAGTAAATAATTTTGCTTAAACCGAAATCCGACTCTAACTCCCAAACCAAGAATGTGATTCAAGTCTCGTTCTCTCCCACAAGTTTTTCGTGCCTAGGCGGTCGTGTGTGCCAAGTTTCGTGCTAATCCAACGCCGTTTGGTGATTTTGGGGCGTCAACATCTCGAATTCTAAGTTTCTTAAGGAACTATTTTGCCTAGCGTGAAATCCGGCTATAACTCCCAAACCGGAAACTTGATTTGAGTCCCATATTCTCCCACAAGTCTCTCATGCCTTGGCGGTTGTGTGTGCCAAGTTCCGTGCTAATCCAATGCCGTTTGGTGATTTTGGGACATCAACACCTTGAATTCTAAGTTTCTTAAGGAACTAGTTTGCCTAGAGTGAAATTCGGCTCTAACTCCCATACCAGGAACCCAATTCGAGTCCCGTTTTCTCCCACAAGTCTCTCGTGCCTAGGCAGTCGCGTGTGCCAAGTTTCATGCCACTCTGATGCCGTTTGGTGATTTTGGGGCGTTAATATCTCGAAATCTAAGTTTTTTAAGAAATTAGTTTGTCTAGAATGAAATCTGGCTCTAACTCCCAAACCAGGAATCCGATTCGAGTCCCGTCTTCTCCCACAAGTCTCTTGTGCCTAGGCGGTCGTGTGTGCCAAGTTTCGTGCTAATCCGACGCCGTTTGGTGATTTTGGTACGTTAACACCTCGAATTCTAAGTTTCTTAAGAAACTAGTTTGTCTAAAGTGAAATCCGGCTCTAACTCTCAAACCGGGAACCCAATTCGAGTCCCGTCTTCTCCCACAAGTCTCTCGTGCCGAGGCGGTCATGTGTGCCAAGTTTCATGCTACTCCGACGTCCTTTGGTGATTTTGGGGCGTTAACACCTCAAATTCTAAGTTTCTTAAGAAATTAATTTGTTTAGAGTGAAATTCGACTCTAACTCCCAAACTGGGAACCCGATTCGAGTCCCGTCTGCTCTCACATGTCTCTCGTGCCTAGATGGTCGTGTGTGCCAAGTTTCGTGCTAATCCAACGCCGTTTGGTTATTTTGGGGCGTCAACACCTCGAATTTTAAGTTTCTTAAGAAACTAGTTTGCCCAGAGTGAAATCCGGCTCTAACTTCCAAACCGAGAACCCGATTCGAGTCCCGTCTTCTGCCACAAGTCTATCGTGCCTAGGCGGTCGTGTGTGCCAAGTTCCGTGCTACTCCGATGCCATTTGGTGATTTTGGGGCGTTAACACCACGAATTTTAAATTTCTTAAGAAACTAGTTTGTTTAGAGTGAAATCCTGCTCTAACTCCCAAACTGGGAACCCGATTCGAGCCCCATCTTTTCCCACAAGTCTCTCGTGCCTAGGTGGTCATGTGTGCCAAGTTTCGTGCTAATCCGATGCCGTTTGGTGATTTTGGGGCGTCAACATCTCGAATTCTAAGTTTCTTAAGAAACTAGTTTGCTTAGAGTAAAATCCGGCTCTATCTCTCAAACCAAGAACCCGATTTGAGTCTCGTCTTCTCCCACAAGTCTATCATGCCTAGGTGTGTGTGCGAAGTTTCGTGCTACTCCGATGCCATTTGGTGGTTTTGGGCCATTAACACCTCGAATTTTAAATTTATTAAGAAACTAGTTTGTCTAGAGTGAAACCCGGCTCTAACTTCTAAACTAGGAACCTGATTCGAGCCCCGTCTTCTCCCACAAGTCTCTCGTGCCTAGGCGGTTGTGTGTGCCAAGTTTCATGCTAATCCGATGCGTTTGGTGATTTTGGGGCATCAACACCTCGAATTCTAAGTTTCTTAAGAGACTAGTTTGCCTAGAGTGAAATTGGTTCTAACTCCGAAACCGGGAACCTGATTCGAGTCCCGTTTTCTCCCACAAGTCTACCGTGCCTAGGCGGTCGTGTGTACCAAGTGTCATGTTACTCTGACGCCATTTGGTGATTTTGGGGCGTTAACACCTCGAATTTTAAGTTTCTTAAGAAACTAGTTTGTCTAGAGTGAAATTCGGCTCTAACTCCCAAACCGGGAACCCGATTCGAGTCCCGTCTTCTTCCATAAGTCTTTCCCAAATCAAGTTTCTTTTTTTTTTTTTTTTCTTCTCAATCCAAGCACAACACGCCATAAGTATCAACATGTTCTTTTGTTATGATAAAAGAAAATAAATGGAAACCTGTTTCATATTTGTTCTTAAAAATTTTAAAACAACCAACACAACCAAATGCCTGAATAAACTATGCTAATTTGTTAGCCATTAACTAAAACAAGTTCTGAAAATATTTTGTACATGAAAAGATCACTTCACAATGCATAACCATTTGTATCAAATAACATAGGCTAACAATTTTTTCGATCTGCAAGCATAGGGTAAGAATCACATATTCTTCCGAGAAAGTGTCAAATAACAATCACATTAAGAAAGGATTGTGTTATGTTTGATACATATTGGACACGCCGCTGAAATGTGTCTTATTTTTAAAAAGTAGAACCAAACATGCTTCAAATACTTGTAGGAAGTGTGTGCCCATCACTTAAATACACAAAACAAAAAATTCCTCATTACACTATATTTTGTCAATCCAATTAAACTTATCAAAAAAATTCCAAAACATGGTACACAGATTCACTGAAACCTAGAATGGGTCTTACCAATTTAATTAGCTCTACAGGTTTGGATGCTTTTCGTATTCGAATTGAATCTTCCATTTTCCTAATCTGATTTGGGGTGTACTTGACAATTGTATAGAAGAAACTCCTTTTAGAAAAAAAAATAATAATAATAATAAATGGGGAATTGGGTATATGAAAAAAGCTCCGATTAGGAAATGGGTTGGAGAAATCCAAATAAAAACTAGGCGTATGGAGCTGGAAGAACATTGGACTTAATCACAGCCAGTAAGACAAACCCAAGAAACCTAAAAATATAAGCCAACAATATGACACTTAAAACCACATGTAAAAATGAGGCTTAGTTTTGCCAATTACCTGAATCTGCTCCTTGTTTCCAATAGTAATGTTTGAAATTGTCCAACAAGCTTCCTTCTTGATACTCTTCTTTTAATTACTTAACAACAGGTTCAGAAGAGATGGCAGTGTTTGATGGTTGATAACACACTGGTGGAAGAAAAGCAACAAAATCCCATTAGCTTTGTGCAAAACTTATGTAAGTATTTGCATACCCAAAAAATAAAGAAGTATTCAGAACTTGAACATTAAATTTCTGTATTAGGCAAGTCTTCATTGGACTAGACCCAAAACAAAGAAGATCACTTTAAGGGGTGAACAAATAACTGGATTTTAATGAGGCATATTGCACAGACAGACTAAAACATGGAACAATATTCAAGAAAATAACCAATATTGGTGTTTCACTTTAAAAAAAAAAAAAGAAAAGAAGAAGTTTTTATTGGTGTTTACGAAATGCAAGAAATAATGAATGCAATGTAAGCAATAAGCATATCAGGAAAAACATAGGCTACAACAATGAAATTTAATTGATGAAGCATTCTCAAACTTCATATCACTAAAAATAAAAGACATGGTTACAATTAACCATATTAGACGGTCCATACAATTAATTATCGGAGTCCTCATCAATATTATAATTATCAACCAAATATCAAGGAAAAAGATTTACAAAATCTCACTTGTCACAGCCAAACTATAATTTATTGGGAATCCATTTGTCATCCAAAACATTTTGCAGCTTTTGCCATAGTAGATCTATTGTAGTTGATATGAATAAGGCTTTGCCTATGGGGACAAAGCGTTTGATGTTTCATTCTACATTAACTGACAATTTGACAATATATACATATATGTGTGCAGGTGAGGTGCGAGTTTGAAACTGTTTGGTATCATCATCCAAATTGAATGGAGTCAAATTTTTAGGGTTCATTGAATTTGTAAAGATATTGTGAAGGTTGTATTTAAAAAAAATAAAAAATTTCAAATCACCAAATTCACCGCTCTCAACCTGGCAAGCCTTTTTTCTGAACATCAACAATTCATATAAAATTGGGTTCATAAATACCAACAATAAATTTTATGAAATTTCAGCAACGTGTATCACCTTAAATCCTAGCTCTAGCCATTTCCCATCTCTGAAATGCACTAACTTATTCTACCCCCCTAAATCGAAGAATTACCCATTACTCTAATGAAAACAAAGCATCACATGGTAACCATCCGATTGACTGATCCACATGACTTCATTCAAACCAAGAATGAAAAATCCATTTCAAAAATCCTATTTGTAAAATAAACATAAAGAGAAAGTATGTAAGATATTCGGGTGGAAATGTTATATATGAGAAAACACAAGAAATAAACATGTTTCCAATTGCCTAGTACCTGAGTTTGCATGTCATCTCTAGTGACAATGTTACCAACTGTACGAAGAGCAAGAATTAGCACCAAGGGAGATGGGTGACTGAAATTTCAAAAACTTCAATGTTAGGGCAAATAACAAATGAAAGAGAAGACAAAGGCAACTCACAAACAAATGAAACTAACAAGCATTGCCGTTTTGTGAATCGTTGTAAGAATAGATGTAAAGCGAAGTGTACAAAGAGTGAAGAACATAAAGAGCAACACCAATGTCAGTAGTCCTTTGTAGACAAAGGTTCTGAAATAGTTGAGGAGAGTGTAGGGTCTGGATTTGAACATATGGCTTATGGAGGGATTGGAGAAGATCAAAGGTAGGGTTAGGGTTTTGGAACCGACGACGAGAGTGGAGAAGACGAAGTAGACGACCGATGAAGGTCGGTGAAGAGAATAGGAAAAGAGAGAGAGGGCGGTGAGGGAGGAGGTGTGGCGGCGACAGTGGTGGTTGCCGGTGGTGGCACTAGAGGCGACGATGTAGGCAGAAGAGATAAAGAGAGAGGAGAGTGAGAGGGAGTGTTAGGTTAGGGATTTGGGATTTGAGATCGTGAGAAACAAAAAGGGGGAAGAAATTGGGAAATTCGGATAGAAATTGCGATAAAACAAAAAGTTCATTTTTTTTTTTTTTTAAAATAATTTTTTTTTTAGTTAATGAATTCATTTATTTTTTTGATTTTTGATTTTTTTTGGTTAATAAATTTTTTTTGATTTTTCATTAAAAATTTATTTGTTTCATTTTTATTTTAATGAAAAAAAAATTTTATATTTTTATTTTTATTTGGTAGAAGTAGGGATAATATTTTAATGAAAAATATTTTCTATTAAAATAAAGTTAATTTTTTGTGGTCAACGAAATTTTTTTGCGGCCCATTTTTTTTTTTGGTTACTATAGATCAGGAATTAATTTTTTGTGGTAGAGGAGAGGGAGCGACAATTGTGGTGAAGGTGGTGGATAAAAGGTGATGGTGGCGGTGATGGCGATGGCAAAGAAGATTAGTGGTGATGTAATAACCTGACCCTCGTATATATTTTCTGGTATGCTTTCAGTCCCCTATTCTGTGCATTTATATGCTTATCGTGAAATTTCATGTGAAATTAAGTTTAATTAAGTGAATCTTATGATCATAGATTCATATCTGTCCAATAAGAGAAAAATCTGTTACAATTGAGATGTTTAGATAAGAAATTGAAGGCCTTAGAAGCTTGATTAACTGAAATTAACTTTATACGTGTGATCAGCATGATTTTTAGTTTATAATATGCATTTTTGTAAAAATTTAATTTGGAGTGATTAAACTGATTGAATTTCGTCCTTATTCACTTTTTATATATATTTGTTTCCCTAGACATTTGATTTAGGAACTTGAACTCAAATATCTCCTGAGAGGGTTAGGAAAGGAGAATTAGGGAGGAAGATGAGAAGTCCTCCAAGGAAGAATTTGGGAAAATTAAGAGGGTTTATAGAGATTTTAAAGCTCAAGGTATGTAGATTTTACCTTAATTAACTCCTCTCTTGAATATGGGTAAGAATTTCTTGGGTATTCATGCAAGTTAGGGTTTGTGTTGTTGTTGTGTGTGTGTGTCACTTGTAGAATTGAATAAGTGTTTTCATTATTTAGTTGTTTGGGTTAATTTGAACCATATATAGGAAATTACATCCTATTCTTGATTCTACATGCTTGCATCCAATTATGTGTGAGATGGATATATGTATGTATTTAGATCTTGAAGGAAATGAGTTGTGATTGTGAGTTGAAAGTAGTGAAGATCTAATCCATATTCAAATTGTTATATGTTTGTACTTCCTATTTACATGATTTTTGAACCATGTCCTAGCAATTAATGAATCTATTTTGAGCCTTGTAAATGCTCACCAAAAATTGGATTTGCTTGAATTTTGGACTGCTCACATAGGGGAAATCGTCGCACGTACCGGGGTCATGGCCGCACGTGCGGAAAACAGAGCATTTTGGGACCTTGCATTCTAAAAAATATGCACGTGCGGGGCTCACAGCCGCACGTGCGGCCCATGTTGAGGAATTTCGTCTGCTTCGTTTTACGTGCTTAACCCTCTAATATTATTGAAATCTGTATTTGATGCCTTTAAATGTTTGTAAATTCATTCTAAGGAAAACGAATCAGAAAATGAATTAAAACGAAAAATGAACTAACTCTTAAACTGTGTGTGTATGTAGGGCACAGACCGGAAGCAACTGCCACTCCACCACAGCACTGTGAGTAGTAGTACGCCTACTTATCGCTAATAATTACTATTAACACTTTGTTAATCGCAAGTTAACTGTGTCAACTTATATGAATGATTGAAAGAATGTGTGTACCTCCGTATGACTCTAAAACTCTGTATGACTCTGGAACTAGTCTGCCTTGATGATATCTGGGCCTATGGCCAATCTGTAAAATCTGTTAGGCCTACGGCCAACCTGTAAAATCTGTCAGGCCTAAGGCCATTCTGTATATCTCTGGGCTTAAAGCCACTCTGTTTAAAGACTGAGCCCAAGGCCGTTCTGGAAACAGTTACAGAATAAAACTAATCATATGTTCTCTGCAGTCATGTACACTATAGTTCAAGTTGATTATTGAATTGTTTAAGTACTAATACTCACTGCGCCTGGCTTACCCTGTGTTATATCTGTTTCTATAGGTAATCAACCTGGAAGTCAGTCTTAACCCATGACGCTCGTGTCTCTTTTGTCAGCTTCAGTGTATCCAGGCACTTAGACGAAGCCCGTTCATTTTTTTGAAATTTTGCTAAGCTTTTGGCTTTATGATCTAATTGTCTGCCTAAGGTTGAAATGTATATAACCCCCTTTATTCGATACTTTTGTTATACGCCCAGTTATAGGGCCGGGTTTGTATTTATAGACATAAGTACATAATTGCTCCTCATATGTATGTACATGGTATGGTTGTTTGTCTAATACAACACTTGTGATCTTGGCATATTAGTGTTAGCTCAATGGAGACTGTTTATGTTGATAAATGCTTCCGTTCAGGCCCCATATGTTATACAAACCGAATTTTATGTCCATTTTTGAATAGGTCATGCCCAAACTTTTAGGGGCGAGTTTGGGGTGTGACAGGTGAAGTTGTGGTAGTGGTAGAGATGATGGAGTGGTAGTGGTGGAAGAGAGGTAATGGTAGTAGTAGTGGCAGTAGTGGTGGTGGTGGTAGTGGAGTAGTGGCGATGGCGGTAGTAATGGTAATTGTAGAGGTGGAGTGGCAACAGTGGTAGCAATGGTGGTAGTGGAATGACATTGTAGTAATGGTGAAGGTAGTAGAGGAGATGGGTGGTGAGAGAGAGAGATGAGTGAGAGACAGATAGAGAAGAGAGATAGAGAGAAATAGAGTGATGAGCAAGAGAGAGACAAAGTGGTCACTAAAAGTGCATTTTCTTGTAGTGGATCGATAAATCAAGAGGGAGCTCGGTAAATAGAGAAGAGGGAAGAGAGAAAGTGAGCAAGGCAAACACGGTGGGAGAGAGAGATAGACAGAAAAATAAACAGACAAGTAGACAAAGAGAGAGAGAGAGAGAGAGAGAGAGAGAGAGAGAGAGAGAGAGAGAGAGAGACAAAAAAATAGAGAAACAAAAGATGAGCGAGAAATAGACAAAGACAGCGAATAGGGATAAACGAGAGAGACAGAGACAGATAGAGAGAAGAGAGATGAGCGAGATAGAGAGAGAGAGAGAAGAGAGACAGAGAGATGAGAGAGATAGAGAGAAGAGAGATGAGCGAGAGATACAGAGAGAAAGAGTGAGAGACAGACAGACAGAGAAAAGTGATGAGTGAGAGAGAGAGGAGAAAGAGAAGAGAGACAGAGACAGAGATAGAGACAGAGATAGAGAGACAGGAAGATGAAAAAATGGGTGAAAAGACAAATGTTATATCAAAATAGTAAGACGACATCGTTTTTTTAAAAAAAATTTTGTAACAGAAAAATACCGTTACATTTATTTAAACAATTTTGTGACTATATATATGAAGCCGTCTCAAAGCCACAATATATTTTTTTAAACTTTTGTTTTTTGTTTTTTTTTGGCAACGGTACCTATTACAGTCGCAAAAAACTCATTTTTTTTTGCGACGACAGCTGGTACCGTCGCAAAAACTCTATTTTTTTTTGCGACAGCAATCTCTGCCGCCGCAAATACTCTGTTTTTTTTTGCAACAGTAATTTCTGCCGTGGCAAATACTCTCCTTTTTTGCGACAGCATTTTCTGTCGTCGCAAATATTCTCCTTTTTGGCAACAGAATTTTCTGTCGTCGCAAATACTCTAATTTTTTGCGACAGCAAGTTGTGCCATCGCCAAAAGTCACATTTTTCATGACAGCAAGTTGTGCTATCGCAAAAAGTCACTTTTTACGATGGCAAGTGTGCCGTCGCAAATGCTTCCATCTTTTAAGCCCACTTTTCTTGTAGTGTTAAGTGGCTAAGTTTGACTCAAACTAACCTTCCTTAGCCTCTAAGAAAGAGAATTTTCTGACTAATTGTAGCTTAACGATATTTGTTTAACATAAGCACCTCATTTAAGGTTTTGTTAATCACCTAAATGTTGAATTCTCAAGTCCAAAACGAAGAATTTGAATTCCCTTTGATTTTATTCTTATTTCTCTTTCTTTTCTCTAACTTTCTTTTCTAGCTTTCAAGAATGTTTGTCTTTAACTTTCTTCGTCAGTCTCCATTCTTCTAATTTTGTTCTAGGAACTAATTAGCTTAGGCCACTAATTGTTCCATTAGCTTAAATGGCTAAATTTAACTCAAACTAACCTTCGATAGCCTCTGTAGACACCCCATTTTTGACCGTCCTCAAGACTTTGACGTCATTATTCGTGCACACGATGATTGTGTTCGTTTTGAGCATCCGAAGTCCTCAACGAAACGCCTTGTCTTTGAGCCTCTAAACCTTGTCTGTTTTGTGCATGTTTTTGGACCAAGAGCTTGTTGCCTCTTGCCTAGAGAAGAGGGTGACCTGTCGGCCAACCCTGGGACCTGTTAGCCATGGCTTGTGCCTGTCGGTCACCAGTGGTGGCCGACGGTCATTGGTCCATTTTTTCAGATATTTGTTTGCCAGCTGTGCCAGCTGTTGCTCACTGAGCTGCATCTTCATACACATGTATGGTAGGATGTATACAAGCTCAAGCCTTGATTTTCTATATATAAGGGGTGTCCTCTCCCATTTTGGAGGGTTAGACATTTTAGACCAAAAATTTCTCTCTCTCTCTCTCTAGCTTCCTCTCTCTCACTTGATATTTTGTGCTTTGTAGTTAGTTTTCTCTACACTTTTATACACCAACCCATAACCAAACTTGACCACCATTAAACTGAGGTCCCTTGGAGTTGTGTTTGAGCTTTGGAAGGGGGGTTGAGCTTGAATTTGTGGCTGAATTGTGCTTTGCTTCAAAGGTATAAAACTTACCTCATTTAAGCTTATTGTGCATACTTGCTTTGCCATTTTTTTCAACTGTTTTAAGGCTATTCTTGAAGTGTAAAAAACTCTGTTTTTGAGGCATAAAAGTGGTGGTTTGAGCCTTTGTGAGTTAGGGGGTTGTCCCCCCATTTTGCTCCTTAGCTTGTGAAGCTTTTTTTTTTTTTTCTATTTTTCATCACATTCAAATCAAAATTTTTGGGCCTTTTAACCACTGAAATTCAGAGGTATTTCAGTGACAAAAACCTTCTTTTGAAGTCCAAAATTGGAGGGGTTAGCCTTCCCTTCTTATTGTCTTGCTTGCATGCCTAGTTGCCTCATATGTTAGCATGTTTTTCTAGCCTAACTTAGTTTTGGTCCAGCATGGTTTTGCCTCTGTTTTGACCTACTTTAGCTTTGTTTTGGGCTGTTTCATTTGAGCTTTGTTTTGTATAGTTGTGGTGCAATTTCCTTTCACTAGCTTAGTGTTTCTAGGCTTTATGAATCATTTGTGTGTCTTGGTTGCATGCTTTTCATGCCTAATTTTAGCACTGAAATCTCTGCAACCTCCATCCATTCTTCACCCTTTTATTTGCTTTGAAAGTGGTTTTAAACCCTTTGTTTGCTTAAGTGTGAAATTTAGACATTCATGCTTAATGGTTTAATCTCTTTGGGGGTTCATTACCAATGGCATGAGGTCTCTTTCATGCCCAAAGTAACTTGTGGTTTAAGCCCTCTTTCCATTAGAGGACACTCATTTTTGGACTTAACCAATTAAAGAATGGATTGGTAATGTAAAATGAGTAAACAAAAATGGCAAGTAAAAGAGACAAGATTAAGCGTCTTTCATGTTGCATTGCATGTGTTCGAATCGAACGTTAATTCGAACACAAGGAAAATGGAACATTTCATACTCAAAGTGATGAAATGTCCCACTTTCCTTAGTCACCATTGCCCTTGATCATGCATGATAGGGTGATGGTTGTTTTGGTCTTGTTTGTGCATTCATTAAGCTTGTACACGCTTGGTTCCTTAGCCATCATGCATGGAAAATGCTTGGTTGATGGTTTGAGGGAAGAGTTACACTCCTTTGAACTTGTGTGATGATAAGGAGGGTAACAGTACAGACACTCCTTGAGAATACACTGCTTTGCCTCTATTTGCTCTCTATTACAACAAAATAAGAAGTTTAGGGAAGGGGTAGCCAATTGGTCACCAACAGTGGCCGACGGCCAGCAATGGTAGCCGAAGGCCACCATTGGTAGCCGACCGGCCATCAATGAAAATTTTGCACAATGTGCTCCTAAAGTGAAGTAGAGGCATTTTGGGAGTTGGTGGCTTCTTTGGTGTTCAAGTGTGCAAACAGAGCCTTGCAGCAGTGAGGTAGTGGCATTTTCGAGAGGAAACCAACCGAGCATGCATTTGTCCCTCGCCCTTCGAAGCCATTTAATCACTTTAATTAGTTTAGAATAGCTAGTTAATGCAAGTGTTGTAATTAATTAATTAGTGTAACTAGTTCTTTAAATCGGTTTTTAATATTTAATTAGCTTAGAATAGTTAGTTAATTCATATTGTGTTGTAATGATTAGCTTAGCTTAGTGCAGCTCAGCTTATTCATTCGGACCCTCCTTCGCAAGGGCATAATGTTGTAATAAGTGTGCGTGCGTGTGTACATGTCTTCCAACCCCACGTCTTTCTCCATTTTATTTAACCGTTTTTGATGGTTAGTTTAGGGTCATATTTCGATTAGCATATTGCATGCTTGCATCCATTCATTCGTATTGCACACACTAAGGCTCGCCGCATCATTCAAACTGCATTGTCAATTCAATACTTCTTTGAATACGTGTTTCAAAGCATGCTATCAAAGTGTTGCAAATGCCATATTAGTAACTGAGCCTATTAATTGCATTATTGCATGTGTTGCATTAGGCATCTTGTATAGGCTGGATCATGCATTTTTCTAACTAGTTTTTGTTTTGGCTTGGAGTACTAGGTGAGTTTTATGCTTTAGCATACTTGCATAAGTGTGATTGCCATATTGCCATGTTTCGCATGCTTGCCATAAGGCTATGTGCTTACTTGCTAAACTGCATGAATGCCTGTGGATGAAAGCTTGTTGTTTGAATTGGAACAATTCAACGAATGTAAGTTTTAAGCCCACTTTGTCGTGGCCAAATCCTGTTTTAAGCCTACTATGTTTGGTGGCAAATCCGCATCTTTAAGCCCACTTGAGGGTGGCAAATTCAAACTATTTTCACAAAACAAACATGACTTGAAATGTTCTAATTCTTGCGATTTAGTCTATATTTGCTTGTGCACATCACATAGTAAGGTTAGATTAATAATTGGAATAGGAACACATAATGTTTATCAAAAAACATATCATGATTAGTATAGGCCGATCTTTGATCGGAAGAGCGAGGGTGCTCATTTCATGACCTTCCCCCTTCGTACCTAAGTTCCCGAGCCGAGGCAACTTTGGTGATGATGGACACATGGCCTTCAGCACGAGTCAGGGTTTCCTAAATTTTTCCAAAATAAAATATTTAGGTGGCGATTCTGTATCTGGCAAAGCAGTCCAATTTTGACATTATTTAATTTAAAATCGATTTTTCAAAATGATTTGCCGAATTTGGACTCTTTGGTGTTTATCAGTTTCACATTGCACTTGTGATACTAGATTCAGAACCACGAGAGTTCGAACTGTGAGACCTTCTTTTCAAACCTTTCCAAAAGGCGGGGCACGGAAAAAGGCAAGTCCACAGTTTTTGGAGACTCTACTAGGGATTTAGAGAATTTGACTCAAACTCATGATATGTTATTTTATCTATACTTATGTGTTTCTTTGCAGTTGCATTTGGATCAGTGCGCCTAAGTCACAGTGTTTTCCATTTGCTATTCTTGAGTGGTTTGCCGGAGGCTTGCTTGGAAAAGCTTGCCAAAAGGCTGACCGGTTATGGGCTCTACCATGATGGGTACACAACTCTTAGATATGGATTACCACTATATCGTTTGATCCTCCTTTCACTTCTTGGTGTTAGGTGTGAGAGGTATATTAGGTAGTCTTGCTAAGGTACCCTTTTTGACCAATTGGCCTAGTTGTATATCGGAAGCCATAGAGACTGTTCCAAACTAGGACAGGTTGCTCACCCGAATGCAGGAATTGTGTGAAATCGCTTGTTTTGCGTAGTGAATCCCTAGCTCCTGACAAAATTAGGACAGGGTAACCCTACCCCATCATAGGGGTGTTTTGGCTCTCACTTGCTTGATATGTGCTTTTGGAGTGAAACTCTGCAGGAATGTATGTATCAGTCCAAGTCTGGGTATCAGTTTTGGAGGCAGAAATCAGTGTTTGAGTACTGTTCTCTAGCTTATGTGTGCAACTGCGTGTTGTTTCTGTCTGAGCCGAGGTGCTGTGCGATTTCTGATTTTTGTTTCTTTTTTTGGCTTTATTTTCTTTTTTGCAATGTAGTCTTTCACCATTGCTTCAGACGAGCCTGTTACCCCCAAGCATTCTGGACCCGAGTAAGGCAACTTTACCGATCTGGGGATCTAGTCAGAGGACAACTAGTGTTTGTGTCACTCCCGCCAGTTAGTAGACGGAGGAGGGTTCGACAGAGTTCGCCAATTCAGCAGTCACCGTTTACCTCGCCTGTGCCCAGTTAGGACCGATCATCTACTTCTACTCCAGACAGAGAGTGTTCACCAGTTCCGGTAATTCAAAGCCCTCCAGGTAACATGGAAGACATGCTTCGTCAATTCCAGCAAACTATTGAGAACATGCAGCTAGATGTTGCCCGACAAGCTGAGATCACCGCTTGCCAAGCGGAGGTAATAGAGAGGCTTCAGCAACAGCAGCCACAACTTGCAGTAGCCTCAGCATCCCACGCACCCCCAGTGGGAATCCCAGCACTTGGGGTCACAATCAATGTCTAGGAAAATGCAGTCATTCAGGCGGATCCTATTCCACCTCAGACTTCCAAGGCACCAGTTTGTTTGAATTCTATGTCGACCCTACTGCACTGAAAGTGAGTAAACTAGAAAAGCTCTTTAAACGAGCACAGGGTGTAAATTCGATACCTGATATTGAGGATGGCTATACTGAGTCGGCTGTGACACTGCCAGATAGATTCAAAATGCCACATATAGATCGGTTTGATGGTTCCGGGATCCTATGGTCCATCTACGGCTATTCTCTGACATCCTACGACCCATGGGTCGCACCAGGCTACAAAAGTTGTCGCTCTTTGGCCGAACCCTGTCGGATATATCAGCTATCTGGTATGCTAAGCTTGAAGACTCTGTGAAGAGAAACTAGGAGGAATTGGCTAAGGCCTTCATAGCACAGTACTCCTACAATACTCAAATCGAGGTCACAACTTGTGATCTCGAAGCAACTCGCTAGGAGGCGAAGGAGGGCTTCTCGGATTTTGTCACCCGATGGAGGGCCAAGGCCTCTATGATGACTGTCCGGTCGGCTTAAAAGGACCAAATTAGAATGGTGGTCCGTAACCTTCAACCAAGACTGTTACAGAAGATGATAGTCCTATCTCTGTCCACTTTTGCTAACCTCTATGAAATAGGGGTGCAGATAGAGGATGCAATGAAGCTAGGTCTGATAAACCACGAGAAAGAGCAACCTAAGAGGGCTTTCACACACAGTTCTAATGCAACTACAAGTAGTAGTGCAGCTGCAAGGCCTTCCGATGTGGGTATGGTCACCACCACACTGAAAACTGCCAACCCCTTTGCTGGAACATCCGATACACAACCTCACAAACTGCGAAGCACCAACCCCCAGGCCAAAGGGTCTTTACCCCTCTATACATGTCCTTATCCAAAGCCTTAGGGGTCCTGATCAAGAAGGGGCACCTTAAGCCATTAGAGCCTCGCCCCCTACCCGATCCTCTTCTCCCGAAACACAACCTGACCAAATATTTCACTTTTCATCAACAGCATGGTCACGACATTGACCTATGCTTCAGATTGCGTCATGAGATTCAGGATCCCATTGGCAATAAGGTGATAGCGTCTCCTCAAAAGCCTAACATCATTACAAATCCTCTCTCACCACATAACCAGGTCCCTCTACCTCGGCAAGTAAACCTCATCCATACACTGGCCATCTCTTACGACCCTAGTATATACATTACCCCCTCCCACCTACCTAAGCTGGCACTGTTCATCCCAGAAAGCACAAACCTGTAAATGATGAACGCGTCCATATCCCGACCCAAACTTGCGGTGGTGACTGTGGAAGAGGAAGGTAGGGTAGCCTCGGAGGAGAATGGGAATGTCAGTTCAGTGCCTGAGGGATCTGTGGACTTAGTTGGAGAGGAATATAGCCCATGCCGCTACATTGTGCCAACCAATCAAGCCAAACCAGAAATAGAGTTGCCAACGAGGATGGAGGTCAGTGTAGTCCGGGTGGATGGACCAAGCCAGGGATTGGATGACTTAGCTGACATCGAGGAGGACATCAGCAATCTGTAGTTCTTCGATGAGTAAGATTCGAGAGATGTGCGCATTAACTGGTTCGATCTGAATGGGTCGACAGACAACTCTGGGTGGCTCAGTGATGAATCTGATGTGGACGAGGGACTTCTACCAAAGCTGGAAGAGCTAGAAACAGGAATCGCTACAAGGGCCTGAATGGTCGATGACAAAGGAAAATTGCTGGAGAGTACCGGTATTAAGAATTTTGCTCAGGAATTAAGTAGTGTTAGTACAGCTGATACAGAGCAAGAGGCTGCACTGTAGCGGTTTGAACAAGAAAGGGATGAGAATAGTTAGAAAACTGGAAAAGCCAAAGGCCCTGCGGGGAACAACTGTGACGTGGATGTGGGAATGCTTACAACGGAATTGGACAATTGCCTGTCGGTTGCCGGAGGAATATGGTGGGAAGATAATGACCTGCATCTTGCCCACATCGATGAAGATTGGGGTCAGGACTTGCCAGACGATATTCTGAGGAAGTGGCTCATATGACTAGAAGCGGGTGGTACTTCAAGCCCCCACACCTGGACCAACCCGAAGCATCCAGAAAGAATAAGGAAGCTGAAAAACAGAGGGAAAAACTATTAGAGGAGGAGGCTATACTGAAGCAGTTGAAGAAGATCCAAGTAGACATATCTATCTGGGGGTTACTCATGGCTTTGTGCGTGCACTGACAAGCTGTCCTGTCAGCAATGTATAAGGCCAAGCTGTCTATCGACACAACTCCAGAGCAACTGGTGGGATTTGTCTTTCCAGGGGATGCTGCGCCATCTTTGACCTTTTCTGATAAGGAATTGCCGCTCGAGGGCTTTGCGCATAACAAACCCTTATACATCTCAGTTGAATGCAGAGAGAAGTGGGTGCTGGTTGTATTAGTTGATACTGGGTCTGCAATTAATGTTTGTCCGTCGCGCACGACCTAAGCTATTGGCTTGAAACCAGCAGCTTTTGTACCAACGACCTAGGTGATCTGGGCTTACGACAACACAAGTAGAGAGGTGATAGGAATAGTTCAGATCAGAACACAGGTTGGTCCGGCGCAACAGGATATTGAGTTTAACGTCCTGGATGTTCCGGCTACCTTCAACTTGTTACTTGGGCAACCCTGGCTGCACCAAGTAAAAGTTGTTTCTTCCACCTTGCATCAGATACTGAAGTACCCTTTTGGGAAGGGGGTAGCCACTATTTTTGGAAATTCTTCTATACATCCTCCGCCGGAGGTCACTATACTAGTACTGGAGATTGTACACGGTGATGAGGATGTTTTCTTGTTTGGTTTTACCTTGGCTGAGGCCCGGGTGGTGCAAAACATTTTAGCTATTAATGAGGGGTTGTACGTTAGTGCTCAATCAGTCTACCTCATGAGCAAACTACAGCATGTACCCAGGATGGGATTAGGAAAGAGCGGCCAAAAGGGCATTGTTGAACTGACCAAAGTGCCACATAACCCTCATGCCTTTGGCTTGGGCTACACGTCTACCAAAGAGAACTGGGTGAGAAAAGGGAAGGAAATGGCAGGAAAAGCCAAAGCAAAACATAGTGGGAAGCACTATGAGCTTGTACATAGACCAATCAGGGAACTTTGAATGGTCGCTTTGTCTGAGAGGAGGAACACTTCCCATTTTGCAGCTTCCCTGAGCCATGGTTGAACTCTGAGAAGCAGCGTTTGCTCGGCTTTGAGATTTTCTTCGACCTATAACTGCAAAAGGATGAAGCCTCAAAGGAACAGACTGAGTTAACTGTTGAGGCTGAACAGAGTATAGAGGGTGAGTCCAACAGCAATGAGCTTGAGATAGGAGTAGCACTGGCTTGTCTCCTTTTAGATCTTCCGATCGATCTAGAGAGCTTGGGAGATGACTTCACCGTTTCCATGATCGGAGTCCAATCGGGTGTGGACCTTTCCGGTGGTATTCTGGATGCATCTAACGCACCCTCTCTCATTTAGCAGCTAGAGGAGGGCTTTCTGTCCAGCAGTTCTGAATCAGGTAGTGAACCGGAATTTGATTCCACAGAGTCTGTGGAGTCGGAATCAGATTCCATTTTTTCTGAGTTGGAGCCTGGTATTCCTAGGGTTGATAACCCGGATGCCGTAGTTTTGTCCAGGTCGTCTTTTCCTTTTCTTTTGAGTCGGTTGTAACCGAGGAATTGGATGAGCCGGAACCTTTGAATGAGAATGATACCACTGCTGTTTCTGGGTACTTCTCTGTGCCACTGGTATATTGCATTGATCATGACTTTCAAAATTTTGATAAAAACGATGAGGAAGGAATTCCTCTGGTTTTGAAACATTTGATTGATCGAGAGGAGGAGAGGTTTGTAAAACCTCTTGTTGATGAAATCACTCCAATTAATGTAGGTACTGAGAAGGATCTGCGTCTGGTCCAGATCGGGTCCATGTTGTCTTTAGAGGAACGCGAGCGCTTAGTCGCTTTATTAAAAGATTTCAAAGATGTTTTTGTGTGGTCATATGAAGACATGCCTGGAATCGATCCTGAGATTGTACAGCATCGGATCCCTCTTGACCTTGAGGCCCGACTCGTCAAGCAGAAACTTTAGAGAATACGCCTAGATTGGGCTTTGAAAATCAAGGAGGAAGTCACCAAGCAGATAGATGCAGGGTTTTTGCTAGTATCTGAGTATCCGACTTGGTTGGCCAACATTGTTCCAGTGCCGAAGAAAGATGGCAGAATTTGGGTGTGCGTGGATTTCAGAGATCTGAACAAAGCTAGTCCGAAGGACGACTTTCCTTTACCGCACATCAATGAATTGGTGGACTTCGTCGCATGCCATGTACTACTCTCCTTTATGGATGGGTTTTTCGGGTATAACCAGATCTTGATGGCACCCGAGGATAGAGAAAAGACTACTTTCACCACGCCGTGGGGAACCTACTGCGACAGGGTGATGCCGTTCGGTCTGAAAAATGCTGGGGCTACTTATCAATGGGCTGCAACCACGATCTTCCATGATATGATCCACAAAGAGGTTGAGGTGTACGTGGATACCATGATTGTCAAGTCCAAGGAAAGAGAGTGCCACTACACCGCCTTGAAGAAATTTTTCCAACGGATCAGAGAATATCGGTTGAGGCTGAATCCATAAAAGTGCATTTTTGGTGTCATGGCAGGGAAAATGCTAAGTTTCTTGATCACATAGAGGGGCATCGAGGTTGATCCTTCCAAAATCAAGGCCATACTAGAAATGCCACCACCAAGGACTAAAAAGGAGGTGCGAGGCTTTCTAGGTAAAGTGCAATTCATAAGACGGTTTATTGCAAAATTAACCTTAACTTATGAACCACTATTTGGTCTCCTGAAGAAAGGAAAGAAATTCCAATGGGATGACCGATGCTAGTTTGCTTTTGAGCAAATCAAGCAGTACCTCTAGAACCCACCCGTGTTGTCACCGCCAGAGCTGGGGAAGCCGCTGATTTTGTATCTGTCAGTAACCAATACGACTATGGGTTGCATGCTTGCGTAGAAATCTGAGGATAGAGTGGAGAAAGCCATCTATGACCTGTTCAAGAAGATGATAGAATATGAGACTCGTTACACCCCATTGGAGAAGGCTTGCTTAGCCTTGGTATGGGCTACCAGGACGTTGAGGCACTACCTATTAGCTCACTCCATAATTCTGGTTTCAAGATTAGATCCCATCAAATATCTCTTCGAGAAACCAGCGCTTACGGGTAGGCTAGCCCGTTGGTTGCTTCTTCTCTCCGAATTTGATTTGAAATACATGACGGACAAGTCTATCAAGGGGAGAACGATAGCTGAGTTCCTAGCAGATCACCCAGTGGAAGTAGGCAAAGCAGTAGAGTATTTGTTCCTAGATGAGGCTATTCTATAGGTTGAGGAAGAGATTTGGACCATGTACTTTGACGGAGTGTCTAACCAGTACGGTTATGGGATAGGGATGTTACTGATAGCACCTGACAATTCTCATATACCTTTAACCTTGAAACTTCGGTTCAAAGTATCCAACAACGAGGCAGAATACGAAGCATGTATCGTTGGGTTGGAAGCCGCCCTGGAATTAGAGGCAAAAAGGTTGGACGTCATCGGAGACTTAAACGTGGTTGTGTCTCAAGCAAAAGGAGACTGGAAGGTTAAGGAAGAAAGGATGAAAATCTATCACCAAACCTTGGATGTTCTGATTTCTAGGTTTGAGAAGCTAACCTTCACGCATCTGTTAAGAGAGAACAACAAGTTCGTTGACACTTTATCAATTATGTCTTCAATGATAGGCATCCCTTTAGGAGTCTGGATGCGTTCGATCATTATTGAACAGAGGTATGTGCCGGCTTACGAGTTGATTGCCGCAATAGATGAAGGGCAAGATCAGAACCCGTGGTATTATGATATCTGGAACTTCTTGGAAAAGGAGGCTTATCCACTAGGGGCAAATGCCAAAGATAAAAGGGCAATATGACAAATGGCCGCTCAGTTTATCATCTGCGGGGGTAAATTGTACAAACAAGGCCATCTGGGAATGCACAAGCTGTGTGTTGATGCAGAACAGTCGAAGCGCCTAATGGAAGTCATCCACGGAGGGGAGTGCGGATCACACATGAGCAGAGTAATGCTAGCCCGAAAGATTCTCAGGCAGGGCTATTACTGGTCAACCATAGAGGAGAATTGTATTGGTTTTGTTCGGCGATGCCACAAATCCCAAATTCATGCAAATCGCATGAATATTCTGCCGTCGAAGCTATACAACATGACTTCACCATGGCCTTTTTCAATATGGGGAATTGATGTTATTGGGGCAGTTACGCTGAAAGGCTCGAATGGGCATGAGTATATCCTAGTGGCAATAGACTATTTTAGAAAGTGGGTCGAGGCCCAATCCTATGCAGTGCTGAAAGCGTCGCATGTAGCCAAGTTCATTAGGAATAACATTATTTGTCGTTATGGGGTCCCAAATGAGATCGTTTCAGACAATGGCTCCCATTTCAAGAGAGAAGTGATCGACTTGTTGGAGAAGTACAACGTGGCTTTTCATAAGTTATCCACATATTGGCCGCAAACCAACAGAGCTGTTGAGGCCGCCAACAAGAACATCAAGCACATTTTGCAGAAAATGATTGAGACTTACATGGACTGGCCAGACAAATTGCCATTTGCTCTCTGGGGCTATATGACTTCAATTCGAACATCTACTGGGGCAACTCCGTATTCTCTGGTTTATGGGACAGAAGCTGATCTGCCGATTGAGTTAGAGGTTCCGTCGCTGCGGGTTATGGCAAAGTGCCAAATAGCAGAAGTAGATTGGCAGCAGAGTAGGCTCGAGGAACTGATGCTGTTCGACAAGAGGAGACTAAAAGCACTGTACCATGTCCAAGGATATCAACGCAGAATTGCCAGGGCTTTTAACAAGAAAGTTAAGTCCATGAATCTTAAGGAAGGAGATTTGGTGCTGAAAGACAACCAAGCTCCCATCTATGACCCTAGGGGCAAGTTCAGACCCAATTGGACTGGCCCTTGTATCATCAAATCAATTTGGTCGGATCGAGCCGTCATTCTTATGGACTTAGATGGCCTCGAATTCTCCCAGCCAATCAACATGGACAAGTTGAAGAAATACTATCCTTGAATGACTCGCTAGGCCGAAAACGTAGAAGGGCGACCTAGGCAAAAGTTAGACCACAAACAATTTGAAAAAAGAAAAACTAAGCTCGCAAGGTTGAAAACCCAGAAAGGGTGGCCTTGGCAAAAGTTAGAGCATAAAAGGAAAGTGTTAATACCCGAGTGAACCCAATCCGAACTACGTAAGGCTTGATTCCCATCTTCAGGATACGCAGGCAACTTCATTCTGAAGCTCAACCGTAAACACTTCCAAATCAACTGTGTCCATGTGTTTGATCAAGGCATCTTTGTCCACTCATTATTTGAAAGATCGGTTGTGATCCTTACCCTGAGAGAAGAGCTGATTACAGTGCTAAGCAGTGCTATTCAGTCTAGGGGCAACTTTCCATTTGCTGGATTTGGGGTTGTACATCTCGAGGATAGATTCCATGTGTGTCAAGTTGTGATCCTTATCAAAAATGGTTTTGAACAGTTTTAATAAAAGTTGATTTTGTTCAAAATTAATCTTTTTACAACTTAGACCATTTTTGGACTAAAAGGAAAACTTTCAGTGCCTACAACTCCAATTTCATTGATTTCAATACAAAGTTCTCCATCTCTCGATGCAAATCAAAGTTGCTTTTTATTACATTCGAAAGGAAAAACTTGAAAGTACAGATCAAAGCAATAAACTTGGGGCACAATGAGTCAGGTGTTCCTACATCCCCTCCTAGAGTTTGTAAAAGCTTCAGATGCTAAAGTAGGCCCGGTTTGTGCCTTTTCTTTGAGCCAGGCTATGCATCCAACAGATAAGGCGCAGTTGAAACTAAGGGCAGGAGCCAGAAGTTCTCTCGTCTTCCAAGTAGTGGGATATCAAGCTAGTTGTGAACCTCAGATTAGAAATGAAACCGGGTACTCTACTCCCTCTTCTGGGCAAGTCTAGTTATGTCCGAACTGATGCCTGAACTGAAATGGAAAATAGAAGACACAGTGTGTCAAGCCAACCAGCGGAATGCCGGGTTGCCGAGCCATGCTGTAGCTCATCTCGGGCAGATCAAATTAGAGGCAACGCCAAGTAATGTCAGCAGCGAACCTGTTGCACATTCAATGGCACCACCACCCCTCGTTCAGGAAATTAACTAGCTGTTCGTGAAAGAAATAGCCTCGTGCTAAATATACAGGACAAGAGTCCACTACCTGTCCATGAGCCATATCTAGGAAGGGATAAAAGACAAGAGAGATTAAAGAATAGAGAGGTGTATGTGGAGAGAAAAAGTGAGGAAGGGTTTTGAGAGAAAAACAGAGCATGAGTACAGAGTGATGTGAGAAACACATATGAGATAGGGTGGGAAACATTACCTGTAAAAGTAGTGGACTTCCTGCCAATTTGTTTGTCTCCTGCCGATGGAAGGCATCCAAGCCCATCAAAGTCTCGGCTAGTGTCAAGCCAATGCAACTTTTGTCCTCTTTCAAGCCTTGGGCCACTTCGATCAAGCAAATGCTAGACCCTTCGAAACTTGGGGCAAGTAGAAAATAAGCCAACATACACAAACAAAAGGCATGCTGTCGAAAACTCTGCCAAAGACAGTCGCCGCGGTTACCGGCATCAGAAAATCGATGAATGAGACTTGGAATATCCAACTCTCCGTTGTGAACCAATGATCGAGCTTCATGTAAAGTGAGCCTACACATCCTTCCTAAAGCTTGGATATGACCAAAACGAGACTGGGGCAGGATTTCCTCGTCACGCTGGAATTCCATCAAACTTGGAATTCTTCAATTGTAGGGCATATCTCTTGCCCTCCAAAGCTGAAAACATGTGTAATCGAGTTCCAACACCTAGCCGCGACATGTAGGAACGGAAAACACAGCGGGGTACGACTTAGCGGGAATAGTGCATTTATCCCGAAACTCTAGAAATTCACTTTTTCCGAGCCATCTAAAGTTACAATCCAATTTGAGAGTGTTTCAGTGAAGAATGGCTCCATTTGTGGCAAAAACAGAGCTGGAATGAAGAAACTACGAAGTCCCAACTTTTGTAGGAGATAAGGCACTAAGTGGAAGACAGGTGGCAGCAATCTGGAGGCCCCTTGCACTGATGGTAGACCGGCCAGTGCTGGTAGCCGACCGGCCACCTTTTGTAGCCGATCGGCCACCATTGGTGGCCGACAGACTCTGTTCATGGCCGATGGCCTCCTGGTTTGTCCTCTAGTCAATTTGTATATCGAGAGTGCTGAGAACCTGTGTTTTGTTCTGCTCTTGGTGCATTCTGCTATTTTGTTTTAGTAGTCTTGTTGAGTCGCTTTTAAGTTGTTTCGATTTGTTTATCGAGTTGTTGTGTTACTTATCGAGTTATATTTGTTTTGTTTCTATTTATCAAGTTATTGTTTTGATTATCGAGTTGTCATTATTAGTTGTTGATCGAGTTGTTTTACTCTGTTTGTTATGCATTGGTTGGTTCATTACCTGATTAAGAAAATGCCAATACAATGTACGGTGTTCAATTTCCATCAATCTAGTTTTTATGCTATGCGATGTTATGCGGTGCTCATAATGTAAAATACAACATTTTTTCATCAAAAAGCTGTTTTCGTTCCGATTATGATTTCTTTTTACAAAAGAGTACAAGTTTTTTAAGAAAATAAAATTGTCTAAGCTGTACAAAGTGCTAACACTACTAGCAAAAAGAAACCAAGCAAAAACATATGAATTACCACCAGCTATTCAGTCTCGAGAGGCCCTCTTCGTCCTCTTCCTGGGCACGGACTCAGAGCTGTCTCCGTTAGCGCCGTTGTTTGTACCTCCCTCTGAACCAGAATCTGAACCAGAGTCATCACCGCTCTCTGCCTCAGAGCCTGGCTCAATATCATCACCACTAACGAAACCCGAGCCGAAATCATCGTCTCCGCTCTTAGATGGCTTGATGTGCCGACCCACAGCCTCCTCAGTCTCGCTGGTCTCATCGTCATCATCGCTCATGATAGGCTTTGAAGGGCTTCTCTCATCCCGACCACGATGTCTCCCTCGGCCGCATACCGGAGCCTCTCTCTCTCTCTCCCCCTACTGCCAGAGGGGGTACTGATGGTCTTGCTACTGCTGCTGCCGATGCTGTCGGTAAAGGTGGGACCTGAAAAGGTAGTTGGTATATGTCAGCCACAGTATGTGATGTAAGTATGGTGTGCAGAATGAGTACATACAGAAGTCAGGTACAGAGTATGAATATAGTATGAACATGCAGTATGTCAGATGTAGTGTATCAATGTAGTGTGGGGAAGTGTTCAGTTGAAATGTTAGTTTCAGTGTATCAGTAGAAATGTGATGACCGAAATGGAAGAAAACTGAAGAAATTACCTGGATGCCGTGGAAGCCAAGCAGTGCCTCCCTTCTCAAGATCATGCCCTCGAATGAGGCCATCATCTCAAGCAATCCCTCAATGTACCCTGCAAGTGTATTGGGAATGATCAGTGTCCGGAAGGAATGAATATCTGAGTATCTGAGCAAGAGTGGAAAAAAATGAAAGTTGTAGTTCATACCGGAGGTGAATCAGGTGCTCTGACATATCTGTGACCAGCCACTGGAGGCTCAATCAGAATCCTGTAAGCCTCTCCGATGTACCGCCAACCTATCAACTCGGTCGGAAGCTCTGGCCAACTGAAGCTCTATTTGGTGGGGGGCACCCCTCTAGCCCAGCCCCTCGGCACTCAAGCCCTGCTCGTCGAAGGGGCATCTGCTGCTCTCCCTCAATAATTATGAATACCCGTCAAGGGAGGCATGAGGTGCGTCTGGATATATGTCACATAGTCCTCCTTTCCAAGAAAGTAGTCAGCCTCCACGCCTTGTGTAAAGTCGATCACCTCCTGGGAGGAGAGACTCTCTGTAGCCCTCATGGATTGCGGAGGCGGCAACGGAACCACCTACAACGGCAAACCCAAGGTCTGGCGCAGGAAGCGCTCGGCTAAGAACCAGGCTCGGCCTACCGGTCCCTCGAGCACAAGCCGGTAACGAGAAGCACCCCAAGCACCAGCAAACTGGTATCTGACACCCTCAGGCATCGTCGCCCAGGGCTGCCACGAGATCTGTAGACATCAAATACACAGATTGTTAGTTGCCAGTAGATATGCAATATGAATCAGAGTTGAAGTAAAGTAGATATAACTATGAGTTTTGAGTTACCTCTTGTAGACGTCCCTGAACATCCCGGGAGGGAATCCCGTTTTGTTCATTGGGCTCACTACAGTTCAGGACTCAATGTCACGGTCCTGTATCTAATCTCGCAGAGTGCAATGCAAGACCGAAGAATCATCAAAGAGTCCAAATCCGGCAAATCGTTTTTGAAAACAGATTTTTTTGAAAGAAGTGCCAAACATAGACTGCTTTGCCAGATACAGAGTCACCACCTAAATATTTATTTTGGGGGAATTTAGAAAACCCTGACTCGTTGCCTAAGGCCACGTGTCCGTCATCACCAAAGTTGCCTCGGCTCGGGAACTTGGGTACGATTGGGGAACGTCACTTCGTGAGCACCCCCGCTCGCCCGATCAAAGATCGGCCTTTACTAACCATGATATCGAGTTTGGAAAACAAAATGAGCTCTTATTCCAGTTATTAGCCTAGGATTACTATGTGATGCACATAGCATACAAGTATAGACTGGATTGCCTAATTTGGAGCAAATCATCGCATATCCGTTTGTTTTGAAAATGGATTGAAGTTTGCTACTCGCAAGTAGGCTAAAACACGGGTTTCGACGAAATATTCCAACTCAAGCAACCCAACCTTCACCCACAGGCATTCAGGCAGTTATGTCACATAAGCACATAGCCACATGGTAAGCATGCTATCATGGCAGTCACTCACACGCATGCAAGGATGCTAAAGCATAAATACTTACCGAGTACTCCGAGCCAAAGAAAGAAGCTAATTAGAAATCATGCATGAATCCTAACTATGCTGAAATGCCTAATGCAACACATGCAAAAATGCAACTAAGATAGGCTCGGCTATTCTAAAATGGCATATGAAATGCAACAACTGATACACGTATTCAACTCGGAATTGAAATACAATGCAGTTAGTATGATGCGCCGAGCTCGGTGCATGCAAGACAAATGAATGAATGCAAACATACGAACATATAGATGCTAATTGAAACATGCCCTAAAACTAACCATCATAAGCTGGTAAATAAAAGGGAGAAAGACGCGGGGTTGGAAGACATACATCACACACACGCACACTTATTACAACATTGCCCTCTCGTAGAGGGTCTGAATAAATAATACACAACCGAAAGAATAACGAATTACAGCTAATTATTACACAACCCTAATTAATTAACAAATTAACTAAGATAAATAAGCTAGCATGCTAATTTAAACAAAAACGGACTGCCTCAGCTCTGTTCTGAATGATAGGGATGTATGCATGCTCGGGCCGCCTTGTCGGGAAATCCATCGCGATGCCCCGATTTGCCTCTGTTTGCAACTGGTCCCGGAATACTGTACAAAGCTCCTGAAGGCTGCTTGGCCAGTTTTTGCTGCTGGTTTCCGATTTGCTGCAACAGAGAGCAAGAAAGGGGCATGGCAAAGTATTTTCAACAAATGTATGCATGACCACTCTCCCCGTCATTGCATAAGCTCTAGGGAGTGTAGTCCTCGATCCTCATGCCACCGATCACGCATCTCGATGCATGATGGCCGAGGAGTCGAATTGCACGACTCAATGTGAAATGAATGCACACATAAACACAACAAGGCCTAAACTTCGTCATGGTTAATCCAGAGTGTCGACGACCGAGAATCGAGGCACGTTTCGTCACTTGGAGTACGAAACGTCCCTCGTTTCCCGTGTTTGGACTAAACCCTATTCCAAACACAATGCAATGGCATGCACGATGCGACTCGGACTATGCAACCTAAATGCAATGCGACTAAGTGATGCAAACATGCAGAGAATGACATGCAAACGTGCTACTAGCATACACAATGCTATGAACTACATGGCATACTCGATGCAAGACACCTTATGCAACAATATGACAACATATGATTAGCATACACAATGCGAATATCAAATGGCATACTCGATGCAACGAACTACATGGCATGCGCAATGCTATGACTAGAATGGCATACACAATGCAAGATGGACTTAAACCAAGATGGGTGAGCCTCAGCCACACCCGAATCAGTGGCCAAACATGATGGGATGAAAGGTAGGAACACTCATGCAAACATGCCCGATGCAAGGGACCGAACCTAAGGCATCAAATGCCACTCTACCAAAGCATGGCAAGGGATGAAACATGGCATTCAATCATACATTTTCCAGCTCTGAAATGATATGCAAGATGGTCCCGAATCATGCAAATATGTCACACAATGCATGCTAGATGGCCCGAATACCGAAACTAGTGAAGTGCGTTACACTAGAGGTACACAAAGCAATGCACAAATGGCAAAACCAGCCCCAAACAGACCCTAGGCAGGTCCAAGACAGTGGGAAAATGGCCTAAAAAGATGGCTCAACATGTATAGAAATGGAGCTCATGCAATGGTCCAAAACGAGGCAAACTAGCACGACTCTCAAATGCATTTAAAGAGTGGAAAACATGGGAATATGGCATACATGTAAGCTCTGAAATATGATGCATAATGGTCCTAAAACATGGAAACACCTCAACATAAGCATGCAATAGGTCCCGAAACACAAAGCTAGGCAAGAGTATTGAACTACAATCATGCATAGCAAGCATCATTCAACCATGAGGCATAAAAAAAGAGCTAAGGTAGTCCAAAACATGCACAAAATCAGTTTAAGGCATGGCCAAAAAGTGCTAGATTCATAGACCAAAATAGCATGCAATACAAGTTAGTGAAGAGGGTTTACACTACAAGTATATGGAGCATTCAAGAGGTCACTAAACCAGCAAAATTCAGAGGTATGACATGCCAAATAAATCCCAAAAACCCACTGAGATATGGTCTATGCATGCAAGAATGAGATGCTCTTTTGATAGGCTATGAAGAGGGTTGTTCTACACATGCAAGATGGACACCCAATATGACAAAACCACCTCTGGAAAGAGGTTATGCAGGCCCTAAAACTCACTGAAAAGGGCCTGAAATGAGGCTAGGAAGCATGCAAGTATAGGCTCCTTTGTTAGGCCAAATATGTTAGAAAATAAGACAAGGGGTGAGAGGGTCACCCCTCTCTGATTTTGGTGCTCAAAACAACATGCTAGCCACTGAAAATCCACTGGATTTCAGTGGCCAAAAGGCCAAACAAAGATCAAAACAAAGGCCTTAATGCATAGCTCAAAACAAGGCAAAATAGAGCATGCAAGGGGGTAGATGACCCCCAATAGAAAAATGACCTTAAACAAACATGGAAAGGACCTCAAAATAAGACTTTTTTTAGTTGATGACAAAGCTCAAATATGCTTGCAAGTATGGCTAAAAGATGGAGCAAAATAAAGCTTAAAAGAGGAGAAAAGTGTTACCCTTGAAGCTCAGCATAGACCAGCAGCTTTTGGACCAAAAACTCAACCCTTAGCCTCTGAAAACAAGCTCCAAGAACCTCCAAGCAATGGTGGAAGTGTGTGGTTGTGAGGTGGTGTGCAAAGGGGCCAAGAATCTCACTCTTTCAAGGCTCAAATGAAGAGATACAAAGAGAGATATAGTGTATGCCTCTAACCAAAATCTGAACCCTCAAAAAGGAAGGCAAGGCCCTCCTTTATAGAGCCAAGGGTCCAAAGCTTCTTCAAGAAGCTGCAAACCAAGTTTAAACATCCTCCATACACGTGTATGGAGGATGCAATCTGTGGCTTCTAGCTGGCACAGCTGGCACCAACTCAGTGAGACAGAAAATGAGAAAGCTGGCCGACCATTTCAGGTGGTCGGCCGACCACTCCCCCTGGTCGGCCGACCAGGGTCAAAAGGTCCAGGTGGTCGGTGGCCTCCTAGGGTGGTCTCCAAGCTAAAAGCAAGCTAGTAGTATGGTGGAGACCAGTCAAAAGTGGCTCAAAAACCAAGGAGACCAGCTTCCTGACAAGAAAATCGGCCGGCGGGAGAAGAGGTGGTCTCCAAGAGAAAAGGTGGTCTCCCACCCTTGTACCACCTTCCAAACAATGAAAATAGGGTCCATACCAAAAATGAACCAAGACGGATGCAAAACGAGGGTTCGGGGGCCAAAACGCGCAGCCGGGTGCCCTGAAAACTGACTGTTAAGCATCGAAAGTGGCGTGCGACCACGAAGGTGGTCTCCCGGGCCACAGTGTCCCTCTAGAGAGAGGAAACAAGGTGTGTACCAAAAACCAAAGCAAACGGAGAAAGTTAAGCGGTTCCGAACCGAGGCACACGACCGACGGCTCCGAAAACTAGAAACTGGTCTCCAAACGGGAAAAGCAGTCAACAACCACGAAACATAGCCTACGGCCACTGAGAGATGGTCTACAAGGCCTCTCCCTCTCTTCGGGAAGAGAAAACAGAACCTGGTTCACAAACTGAGGCAAAGCACAAAAGGGGTCCGAGGCCGGGAGGCAAGGCTCTCAGCCGAGACTCTGAAACCTCAGAACGAGCACAACATACGCAATCACCGAGCGCTCAATCGATGACATATGAGTCTTAAGGTCGGTCAAAAATGGGGTGTCTACAGTTGCCCCTCTTTAACAGAACTCGGAAGTCAAATGTGACAGGAGTGAATGTCAAAGCCCAAAGACGACCCATTTTTGACAAGGCCGAAGACTTAGACAAATAGGCGAGATACACAAGAGATGGGTGCCCGCAGGCAAGGGCAAAATGCAAAACGACGTGCACAAAGCCAAACGTAACTCATGATCATGCAAAGCAGCAAGTTGTAATGAAGCAAATATTCACAATAGATGCAACAGTTCTAAGCGAGAATGCAAGGCGAAACTACATTTCATACAGTAAGAGTGTAAGAGAATTACAATTCTCGCTACGTCTCACACGGAGAAGATACAATACCTGTGCGGCTCGTCTGGTCGCACCAGCTTCAAATGAACCGTACATACAATATCGTGCCTGCAAAAGAGAGAAGCTTAACAAGCACAACATAGTTAGCAACATATGTTCAATGCTATATCGAACGCAGACAAACATGGTGTTAGCAACAAAAAGTGCATCGCAATGCGAGAGAAACGCGCGCGGCGACGCAAGTTAAGCATGGAGGGCATGACAATACCAATGAAACGTGCGTAACAATGCAAGTGATGCGCATAATGATGCCAGTGACGTGCATAACAATGCAGGATGAATGCAACTTCAAAAGCGTATTTGAAACAAAACATCGAGCAAAGAAATGTAAGCCTCGATGAGGGCAACTCAAATGTGACCTCCGGTTTATCTCTCGGAGGGGGCGCAACGTACTCAAAAAGGATACACCTTGCTCTTGGCGAGTAACGACGAACCATACGTCGAAGGTTGGATTTGAAGTTCCCGCGAAAGGATTTCGTGCCGAAAAGTGCACTTTCCTTGTACTTTCTCGAGAGCCAAGGAGTCCGATCACCACCAAAATTTGCAGGGAGAACAAAGAGGCATTGGAGACCACACAGGAGGGCCACTGACCACCCTAGAGAGCCACCGACCAGGTTTGGTGCAAGGGGGTGGTCGGCCTACCAGAAAAGGTGGTCGGCCGACCACCTGTCCAAATCAGGGACAGTTTGGTCCTTTTGCACTTGTTTCTTTAAATATACTTGGCCAAAGCACTTTTTGCTCACACCTTCAGATCTATAATCAACTCTCCTCCTTTCCTAGACCATTTTCTCTCTCAGATCTGCTCTTTATACGCGTTTTCCAACGCCCCACGCAAAGTTGTTTCGCGAAATCTTTCAGTTTTCTTCACTTTGGACTGATTAAAATTTGATTTCGGAGCTTCTTTCTCCATTTTCACCACTTCTGGTAAGTTTGTCTCGACATTTGGAACATTTTCTCAGGAGTTGACGTTTGTTGACTTTTTCATTTCCTGAGAGTTGACTTTTGTTGACTTTTTCCAATTTTGGTTCACTTTTGCTCCTTTTCGCAGATTTCTTGAAATGGCGAGTCATTTCCCTCATAGTGGAGATCCTCCAGGCGCCGAGGGTGAGCCGGACATTATCTCCTTGCCTCCGAGGATCCACCCCTTTGATCCCGAGAGGTACGACCCTCCGGAGCACATCCTTCCCGTGAGTACTTTCTACCATTTTACGGATTTTGATCGCCGGGCGCCTGCAGATCAGCTGTTACGGGAGCCAGAGTCTCACCTCTCTGTAGACGTCCCCGAACGTCCCGGGAGGGAATCCCGTTTTGTTCATTGGGCTCACTACAGTTTAGGACTCAATGTCACGGTCCTGTATCTAATCTCGTAGAGTGCAATGCAAGACCGATGAATCATCAAAGAGTCCAAATCCGGCAAATCATTTTTGAAAATAGATTTTTTGAAAGAAGTGCCAAACATGGACTGCTTTGCCAGATACAGAGTCGCCACCTAAATATTTATTTTGAGGGAATTTAGGAAACCCTGACTCGTGCCTAAGGCCACGTGTCCGTCATCACCAAAGTTGCCTCGGCTCGAGAACTTGGGTACGATTGGGGAAGGTCCTTCGTGAGCACCCACGCTCGCCCGATCAAAGATCGGCCTCTACTAATCATGATATCAAGTTTTGAAAACATTATGTGCTCTTATTCCGGTTTATTAGCCTAGAATTACTATGTGATGCGCGCAGCATACAAGTATAGATTGGATTGCCTGAGTTGGAACAAAACATTTCATGTTTGTTTTTGAAAGCGGTTTGCTACTCACAAGTAGGTTAAGATGCGGATTTTGCCACCCTCAAGTGGGCTTAGAAAAGATGGTGATTTGCCACTATCTAGTGGGCTTAAAACTCGTAATCAATGAATTGTTCCAATTCAGGTAATCCAACCTCCACCCACAGGCATTCAGGCAGTTATATCACATAAGCAAATAGCCTCATGGTAAGCATGCTATCATGGCAGTCACTCACACGCATGCAAGGATGCTGAAGCATAAACACTCACCGAGTACTCCAAGCCAAAATAGAAACTAGTTAGTGATCAATGCATGATCCTAGTTCATGTTAAGATGGCTAATGCAACACATGCAAAATGCAACTAAGATAGGCTCGGCTATTCTAAACATGGCATATGAAATGCAACAGATAACATGTATTCAACTTGGAATTGAAATACAATGCAGTTAGTATGATGCGCCGAGCCTGGTGCATGCAAGACAGATGAATGGATGCAAACATGCGAGCATAAGTATGCTAATTGAAACGTGCCCTAAAACTAACCATCATAAGCTGGTAAATAAAAGGGAGAAAGACGTGGGGTTGGAAGACATGCATCACACACACGCACACTTATTACAACATTGCCCTCCCCGTAGGGTCCGAATAAATAATACACAACCGAATGAATAATTAACTACTCTAGCTAATTAAATATTACAAAACCCTAATTAATTAACAAATTAACTAAGAAACGAAATAAACTAGTATGCAGATCTATGGACTGCCTCAGCTCTGTTCCGAATGATGAAAGATGCATGCATGCTCGAGCCGCCTTGTCGGAAAATTCATCGCGATGCCCCGATTTGCCTCTGTTTGCTATTGATCCCGAAATACTGTACAAAGCTCCAGAAGGCTTGTTGACCAATTTTGGTTGCTGGTTTCCGGTTTGCTGCAACAGAGAGCAAGAAAGGGGCATAGCAAAGTATTTTCAACGTATGTGTGCACGACCACTCTCCCCGTCATTGCACAAGCTATAGGGAGTGTAGTCCTCGATCCTCGTGCCATCAATCATGCATCTCGATACATGATGGCCGGGGAGTCGAATTGCACAACTCAATATGAAATGGATGCACACATAAACACAATAAGGCCTAGAGTCCGTCATGGGTAATCCGGAGTGTCGGCGACCGAGAATCGAGGCACGTTCCGTCACTTGGAGTACGAAACGTCCCTCGTTTCCCGTGTTTGGACTAAACCCTATTCCAAACACAATGCAATAACTAGAATGGCATGGCATGCAAACACAATGCAACAACTAGCATGCAATCCTAAACGAAATGCAACTAAGACATGCAAACATGCAAGGAATGACATGCAAAGGTGCAACTAGCATACGCAATGCTATGAACTAAGAATGGCATACTCAATGCACATGAACTATATGGCATGCGCAATGCACACATAGAGACTAACAATGAAATGATCAAGGCATACACAATGCGATGGTCAAACATGCGACAACATGAACCAAATGGCATACACAATGCAAGGTGGACTTAAACCAATATGAGTGGACCTCAGCCACACTCAAATCAGTGGCCATACATGAAAATGAGACAACCGAAATACATGCAAACATGCACGAATACAAAGGACCGATCCTAAGGCACAACATGCAACTCTAACTAAGCATGGGAAAGGATGAAATATGGCATGGAAACACACATTCTCCAGCTCTGAAACATGATGCACAATGGTCCCGAATCATGTAAACACTTCACACAATGCATGCTAGATGGCACAATTACCGAAACTAGTGAAGCGGATTACACTAGAGGTACACGAAGTGATGCACAAATGGCAAGACCAGCCCCAAAAAGACCCTAGGCAGGTCCAAGACAGTGGGAAAATGGCCTAAAATGATGGCTCAATATGCAAAGGAATGAAGCTCATTCAATGGTCTGAAAACAAGGCATACAAGCCCAACTCTCAAACGCATTTAAAGAGTGAAAATCATGGGAATATGGCATACATGTAAGCTCTGAAATATAATATGCAATGGCCCCAAAACATGAAAACACCTCAGTATATACATGTAATAGACCTCGAAACTCAAAACTAAGCATGGACATTGAACTACAAGCATGCAAAACAGACATCATTCGACCATGAGACTCAAAAACAGAGCTAAGGCTGTCCAAAATATGCACAAAATCAGTCTAAGGCATTACCAAAAAGTGCTAGAATTAAGGGCCAAAAGATCATGCAATACAAGCCAGTGATCCATGATTTGCACTATAACTATATGAAGCACATGAGAGCTCACCAAACCAGCCAAAAACAGAAGTATGCCATGCCAAATAATGCCCAAAAACCCATGGAAACATGGCCAATGCATGCAAGAATGATATGTTCCTTTGAAAGGCCAATAAGAGGGTTATTCAACACATGCATGATGGACATACAAAATGGAAAAACCACCTCTGGACAGAGGTTATGATGGCCCTAAAACTCACTGAAAAGGGCCTGAAATGAGCCTAGGAAGCATGCAAGTAAAGGCCCCTTTGAAAGGCCTTGAAGAGGATTACTCTACACATGCACAATAGACATTCAACATGGCAAAAAGGGCTCTGGACAGAGCCTATGCAGGTCACAAAACTCACAGAAAGTGGCCTGAAACATGGCTTGAAAACATGCAAATAGGGGCTCCTTTGAAAGGCCAAGAAAGCTAGTAAACAAAACAAGGGGTGAGAGGGTCACCCTTCTCTGATTTTGATGCTCAAAACACATAATAACCACTGAAAATCCGCTGGATTTTAGTGGTCAAAAGGGCCAACAAAGCTCACAAGAAAGGCCCTAATGTATGGCCTAAAACAAGAGGAAATGAAGCATGAAAGGGGGTAGATGACCCCCAACAAAAAAATAGTCTTAAACAAACATGTTTAGAAGCTCAAAATAATACTTTTTTCAGTTTATGATAAGGCCTAAATATGCTTGCAAATGGAGCTAAGATGTGAAGCAAAACAATGCTTAAAAAAGGGGAATGAGTGTTACCCTTGTAGAGAAGACCTCCAGCAGCTTCTGGACCAAAGTAGGAACTCTTCAACCTCTGAAAATGAGCTCCAAGGTGTTTAGGTTGATAGTGGAGGTGTTGCGCTTGGAGGAGTAGTGCAAAGGGTCCAAGAACTATGGACTTTTGAAGCTTGAAGTAGAGAGATATGGAGGGAAGTGTATAAGCTTTAGACACAAAAATCTCAACCCTTGCAGTGGAGGGTCTCTCTTATAGAAGAAGAGGTCCAAGGCTTCTCTTAGAAGCTTGGAGCAAAGGGGCCAAGCTTCTTAAGGAAGCTAAACCAAAAGGGTCAAGCTTCTTGAGGAAGCTAGACCAAAGGGGTCAAGCTTTCCAAAGCAAGAAGGCTCAACAAAAGGTCAAGCTTCTCTTAGAAGCTAAGAGTAAAGGGCGAAGCTTCTTTAAGAAGCCAAAACAAGAGGGTCAATCCTCGGAGGATGGAGCAAATGCCTCCCAGCTGGCACAGCTGGATTGCATTCAGAGAGACAAAAAAGAAGGCTGGCCGACCAGTTCAGGTGGTCGGCCGGCCACTCCCCCTGGTCGGCCAACCAGGGTCAAAAGGTTCAGGTGGTCGGCCTCCTCCTAGGTGGTCTCCAAGCTGAAAGCAATCAAGTGATGTAGTGGGAGACCTGCAAAAGTGGCTCAAAAACCAAGGAGACCAGCTTCCTAACAAGAAAAACGGCCGGGGGAGAAGAGGTGGTCTCCAAGAGAAAATGTGGTCTCCCACCCTTGTACCACCTTCCAAACAATGAAAATAGGGTCCACACAAAAATGAACCAAGACGGATGCAAAACGAGGGTTCGGGAGCCAAAACGTGCAGCCGGGTGCCCCGAAAACTGACTGTTAAGCATCGAAAGTGGCACGCGACCACGAAGGTGGTCTCCCAGGCCATAGTGTCCCTCTAGAGAGAGGAAACAAGGTGTGTGCCAAAAACCGGAGCAAACGGAGAAAGTTAAGCGGTCCCGAATTGAGGCGCACGACCGACGGCTCTGAAAACTGGAAACTGGTCTCCAAATGGGAAAAGCGGCCTACGACCATGAAACGTAGCCTACGGCCACTGAGAGATGGTCTATGAGACCTCTCCCTCCCTTCGGGAAGAGAAAATAGAACCTGGTTCGCAAACCGAGACAAAGCACAAAAGAGTCCCGAAGTCTGGAGGCAAGGCTCTCAGGCGAGACTCCGTAACCTCAGAACGAGCACAATATGCGCAATCACCTAGCGCTCAAACGATGATGTCTGAGTCTGAAGGTCGGTCAAAAATAGGGTGTCTACACTCTCTCACCAGGCACGAGAGGTACGTACTTCATTTTTACATTTTCTGCAATGTATTATGCGTTTTCTGTGCATTTCCCACTTTCGCTATATATGTTCATATGCTTATTCCGAACACATTGACACACCATCCAGTCCACTTTGGCACACAACTTATTCTGAACGCTTAGTCTATAACATGGCATTCTGTTTGCATTTTGAACACACAGCTCAAGCACCTGAATTTCTGAACACACAGCTCAAACTTTTCATGTTGAACACGCAGCCCACAGTTTTTTGAATCTGAACAGGCAGCCCAAACTCTTGATTATGAACACGTAGCCCATAGTTTTTGAAATTTGAACACGCAACCCAAACTCTTGAGGTGAACACACAGCCCACAATTTTCTGAAAGTTGAACACACAGCCCATAGTTTTTGAAATCTGAACACGCAGTCCAAACTCTTGAAGTGAACACACAGCCCACAGTTTTTGAAAGTTGAACACGCAGCCCAAACTCTTGAAGTGAACACACAGCCCACAGTTTTCTGAAAGTTTGAACATGCAGCCTAAACTCTTGAAGTGAACACACAGCCCACAGTTTTTGAAAGTTGAACACGTAGCCCAAACTCTTGAAGTGAACACACAGCCCACACACTTCAATCCCGAACACACAGCTCATATACTTTATGTTGAACACGCAGCTCACATACTTTAATTCTGAACACACAGCTCATATACTTTATGTTGAACACGCAGCTCATTCATTGCATTTGCACGCAGCTCATACTAAACATGCAGTCCACAACATTGTATCTGATTTGATTTGCACACAGTTCGTACTTTCATTTTGAAACTGAATACATCTTGTTCATTCTGAATGCAGGTATCTTCTCGTGTTACATGAGGCTATGGCTTGATCATCGCCAGGGAGTAGTACGCAGAGCTCCTAGAGTCCGTTCGCGATCTGGTTGACCAGGCAGGGTTTGGACCCTTCTGCGCGGGGATATCACGTTATCCTGCGAGCAGGACCCTGATGGGGGCACTCGTGGAGAGATGGTGGGACACCACCAACTTGTTCCACTTCTCAGCTGCTGGGGACATGACGACGACCCCGTTCGACTTCGCGATGCTGATGGGCCTTGATATGGCCGGCCAACCGGTCCCCTATGATGAGGATATGGGCGAGTGGGAGGCTGCCTGGATTTACCTGTTAGGAGCCCGTCCACCGATTGACAGATCATCGGGCAGAGTCAGGTACACTTGGTTTTCCACACATTTCAGAGAGATTGTGCCCGAGACTCTCGAGGAGATAGAGCAGTACGCTCGAGGGTTTTTGATTTTCCTCCTCGGGACACTTTGTTCTCCGATAGGGGGAACACCGTTGAGTGCTCTGGTAGACCTATCACAGGTCAGCCAGTATGATTGGGGTGGCACCGGCCTTGCTACCCTCTACTGCTACATGAGTGCGACCTCCCGCGGGCGAGGGAACATAGTCGGCGACTATTGGAGAGCTTGGGAGGTACTTTCTGCCCTCTTGATTTACATTTCTGTTTTTCATTATCTGTACACTGCACACACGGCACACTTTACATTCTGTACTTTGCACTCCACTCTCAGCATTCTGCATTCTCTGTACATTCTGTATTCACATTCTACACTCAGCATTCTATATTCTGATGGCTATTGCCCTGTTTTCCACAGCTATGGATTTTCGCGTACTTTCCGACGCTAGCCCCAGAGCTCGTGGTGGAGGCGGTTCTTGTGATCCCTTACTCGCTCGTATTTGAGGGCGAGTACCGGCCAAGAGCTCGGGAGACTCTGTCTTACCTGTGGCAGTTCTTCGATACAGTGCGGACGACCGAGGTAATTCAGAACTCTCAGTTCTTCATGTTTTCATCTTTGATTCATCTTGCACAATTATGATTTCTAATCGGCTTATGAATTGGTTATCCGCAAATCACATGGCAGCCCTGGGCGCCCTTGGGTGGAGATACCCGATTTCAGCTTCCTGGGGCATGGGCCTCTTCTCGGTACAGGATCCTATTTGAGGGGCCAGTTGGCAGGGCCTGGTTTCTGGGGGACCGCTTCATGCGCCAGACGATGGGCTACCCCGAGCAGAGTGTCCCCACAGCACCTCCGGACGACATGCGGTCCACTGAGGGACTCACTCCCCAGGACGTTGATTTGGCTATGCTGGGCACTGATGTAGTTCTACATTTGGAGGAGGGGGAGTATGCGACCTACCGTCATACATACTTGATGCCCCCATTGACAGATGTTCGCACTCCCACGAGGAGGTCTGCTGGCATGCCATCATCGAGTCGAGTCTGGGCTACAGATGCTCCTTCGACCAGCAGGGCCGGTACATCGAGGGGTGGGGCTGGACTAGTTCCTCCGATTCCTCTGACTTACCCTCACGCCGGGTGGCCAAATCTTCCGATCGAGTTGACTGGATGGCGATACGGGTCACCTTACCCGATTCCATTGGAGCCCCTAGTGCCTGATCACCAATACGTCAGAGACCCTAACTCGCCACCGGTATGCTTTACAGTTTTGATTTATCACTCAGATATTTGGACATTTATTCATTCACTGATAACTTGCACTTGCATCTGCAGCCCCCCATGGAGTACATGGATAGGATGCTCGGAGTGATGGCCTCGCTCGAGGGCATGGTTCTGCGGAGGGAGACACAACTATTCATTGCTGGCGTCTCGGTGCTTTTCAATTTCCTTGCATTTATCATACTTCTGATGACATGCTGTATTTACCCATTTCACTGCATTGCTTGACTGTATGCGTAGAGCACATCTGACTCACACCACATTCATATACTATATCTGCATGCATCCACTCCATATAGCTTTCTTGTCTCTGCATCTGATATACATATTGGCTAATTCCTTTTCAGATGCCTCCGCTACAGACTAAGCCACAGGATGGGCCATCTAGGCCTTCTCGGGGAGCTGGGAGAGGGGGTTCAACTCGCAGCCGAGGTGGACGTAGAGCACCTGTCATAGAGAAGGAGTCCAGCGAGGAGGAGGAGTCCGTGCATCCTCAGTCAGACACATCTGCAGATAGAGAGGATGACTCTGAGTCCGGTTCTAAGGGCGGAGGTGATGCCGAGGAGGGTTCCGAGGACAGCAGCTCCGATTCAGATGGTGGTGCTGGTGCAGAGGTTGTTCCACAAAAGAGGACGAAGATGGCCTCTTATTCCTGCGCTTGATAGCACTGATGCAGCTGTTCCTGCTTTATTTTCCTTTTTTACTAGTAGTTGTAGCACATTATACATTGTTAGGCAGTTTTGTTTTCTGTAAAAACTTGTACCCTTATTATAAAATGTTGTAACAAAGGAAGCATGATGGAATGAAACAGCTTTTTCAAAAAGTGTTGTATTTTATGTTCTTAGCATCGCATCGCATCATTTTGCACAAAAATGAGATTGAATGAAAATTGAGCATTGTACATTACCAAGTCAGGTAGTGAACTGACGCAACAAACTAAACAACTCAACTTACTAAGAAACAACAAAACCTTAGCAAGTTTACAACTCGATAAACAAAACACGAAAATGTTTGATAAAAAACAACAATTCAACGGACAAACTCGTCAACTCGACAAAACCTAATGGCTCGATAAACAAAACAACTCGATAAGCAAAAATAACAACTCGATAAGCAAATGCATTTCGGAGAAAACGGACGATGGAATGCGTCTGAAATAGAGGGAAACACAGACTTTCAACCCTCCCGACACATGGAAATGCTAGGAGCTCCCTTCTAGAGACTGGGGACAGACCAAAAACCAAATTTTCTCCATGGCCGACCACCAGAGAGAGCTGGCCGACCAGCTTTCTGCCTTGGAGACCAAAAGGGTGGTCGGCCTACCAGAAAAGGTGGTTGGCCGACCACCTGGTTTGGCGACCACCAGATTTTCGACATGTGTCCCCAAATAGTGCCGTATCCTCTATAAAAGTTCCAGCTTCGTGGTTCTTTCATTTCATCTCAGTTTTGCATCAAAATGGAGGCATTCCTCATCAAAAATCTCGCAGCTTGGATTGCTACTTTAGACGGCTCGGAAAAGTTGAACTTCCGGGGCTTCGGCTTGAATGCACTATTCACGTTGAGCCGCACTCCGCTGCATCTTCCATTCCTCCATGCCGCGACGAGGTTTTGGAATCCGGTAACACATGTTTTTAGCTTCGGCGGGCAAGAGGTATGTCCTACCTTCGAAGATTTCCAAGCTTTGCTAGAATCCGAGCGCAGTGAAGAAATCCTGCCCCAGTTTCGCTTCGGCCACGCCCAAGCTTTAGGACGGATGTGTGGGCTTACTATGCATGACGCTAGGTCTTTGATCTGCAACGGGGAATTGGACATCCTCGGCTTGATTCATCGCTTTTCTGACGCCGGTGACCGCGACGACCGTCATTGGCAAGGTTTTCGGCGTCATGCCCTTTGCTTGTGCATGCTATCACACTTTTTGCTTGCCTTAGGCTCCGGAGGATCTAGTGTCCGGTTGATCAAGGTTGCCCAAGGCTTAAAGGAGGGCAAAAGCTACATCCCCCTGTCATTGGCCGAGACATTGATAGGCTTGAATGCTTTCCATTGTCGGGAAACAATCAGATTTGCGAGGAGTCCACTACTGCTGCAGGTAATGTTTCCCTCCTTATTTCACATATATATTGCTCACATCACTTGACCCTCGGGCTCGATTTTTCTCTCGAAACCCTTTTCTCACTTTTCTCTCATCGTACACCTCTCTATTCTTTAATCTCTCATTTTTCATCCCTCCCCAGGTGTGGTTGATGGATAAGCTACAGGTTGTGGACTCTTGCCCAGCATACTCAGCTCGCGGCTACTTCTTCCAGCAACGTCTAGTCGATGCCTCTGATGAGGGATGGTGGTTCGACTGGATGTGCAGTTTGTCCGTAGACCGCATTGCTTGGCACTGTCCTTGGCTCAATCTACCGACAATGAGCTACAGTATGTCTTGCCAGCCCGGGATTCAGTTGATCGGCCTGACACATTGCCTGCTTTACTTTCCTTTCCGGTTCTGGCGTCAGTTCGGCCATGATCAGACTTGCCCGCCAGAGGGGATAGAATACCTAGCTGCATTTCCAGTCCGAGGCGCGCAGCTTGCTCGATATGCCACAGCATGGAGGACTAGAGAACTCCTGGCCCCCGCTCCCATTTTCAGTTGCACTTTGTCTGATGAGTGCATAGATTGGCTCAATGAAGAGGCATAGATTGGGCCCAGTTTGGCGTCAGAAGCTTCGACCAGCTCTGGGAGACGGCGCAGGAACACCTGACTTAGCTATGCCCCGGATTTATTGCTTTATTAGTACTTTCAAGTTTTCTTTATGAATGTAACCAAAAGTAACTTCAATTTGTATGCAAGAGCAGGAGGATTCTGTATTGAAATCAATAAAATTGAAGGTTGTGGGTACTGAAAATTTTCCGCTTTGGTCCAAAAATGGTCTAAGTTGTAAAAAGATTAATTTGAACAAAATCAACTTTTATTAAAACTTTTCAAAACCATTTTCGACATGGATCAGAACTGGACACGCTTGAGATCTGTCACTGAGATACACAACCCCGGATTCCGACAACTGGAAAGTTGCCCCTAGTCTGAATAGCACTGCACCGGAGATAACAATCGAAGCTCTTGAATGTGGAATAGACAGAGATGACCGAGATGATCAAATGGACAAAGTTGATCGGGGAAAAGTTTATGGCTGAACATCAGAATGAAGTTGCCTATGTATCCCAAAGATGGGAATCAAGCCTTACGTAGTTCAGGCTCAGGTTCACTCGAGTATTTTCACTCTCCTTTTACGCTCTAACTTTTGCCAAGGCCGCCCTTTACGGGTTTTCAACCTTGCGAGCTCAGTTTTTGTAATTTCAAAATTTTCATGCTCTAACTTTTGCCTAGGTTGCCCTTTCGGGTTTTCGGCCTAGCGAGCCTCTCAGGGGTAATATTTCTTCAACTTGTCCATGTTGATCGGCTGTGAGAACTCTAGGCCATCAAGGTCCATCAGAACGACAGCTCCACCTGACCAAATAGACTTAATGATGTAGGGACTAGTCCAATTGGGTCTGAACTTGCCCCTAGGGTCGTGGATGGGAGCTCGGTTGTCTTTGAGCACAAAATCTCCTTCTTTCAGATTCCTGGACTTAACTTTCTTGTTGAAAGCCCTGGCAATTCTATGCTGATAACCTTGAACATGGTACAGTGCTTTCAGTCTTCTTTCATCAAAGAGCACGAGTTCTTCAAATCTGCTCTGCTGCCAATCTGCTTCGGCTATCTGACACTCAGCCAGCACTCTCAACGACGGAACCTCAATTTCGATAGGTAGAACGGCCTCCATCCCATAAACCAATGAATATGGAGTTGCTCCAGTAGATGTTCTAATTGAAGTCCGGTAGCCCCACAGAGCAAATGGCAGCTTATCTGGCCAGTCCCGGTAGGTTTCCACCATCTTCTGCAAAATGTGTTTGATATTCTTGTTGGCGGCCTCAACTGCTCCGTTGGTCTGCGGCCGATATGTGGATGACTTATGAAAAGCCATGTTGTATTTTTCCAACAAGTCAATCACTTCCTTCTTGAAGTGTGAACCGTTATCTGAAATGATCTCGTTCGGGACCCCATAGCGACAGATGATGTTGTTTCTGATGAACTTCGCAATGTGCGAAGCCTTCAACACCGCATAAGATTGGGCCTCGACCCACTTCGTGAAATAATCTATCGCGACCAGAATGAATTCATACCCATTAGACCCCTTCGGAGTGACGGCCCCGATCATATCGATTCCCCAAACCGAAAATGGCCATGTGTAGACACCCCATTTTTGACCGTCCTCAAGACTTGGACATCACCGCTTGAACACCCGGTGATTATCCATGTTTGTGTTCGTTTTGAGTTCCCGGAGGTCCCGACTGCGCGCCGTGCCTCAGGATCTCTTAACCGGTTTGTTCTGTGCTTGGTTTTCCACCAAGGCTTGTGTGTGTTTGCATTTGAGGGTAGGGAAGGCCTGTTAGCCATCCCTAGAACCCACCGGCTGCCTCACACCTCCACCGGCTCTCCCTAGTAGCCATCGGCACTCTTTTATCCAGATCCTTGGCCGATCGGCACTTTATGATGCCGGCCGGCACTTTTTTGTGCCGGTGACTGTTTTGGCCGGCCGGTGACCCTTCTGAACCCCTCTGAGGATGGTGCATGACAGCTGTGCCAGCTGGATTACACCATCACTCCTCCCCGTGCATAACATTGCACCCTTTGCCCTTTTGAACCCCCTTGAAGCTTCTAGAAGCTTGAACCCTTGGCCAAGCTTCTTGGAGAAGCTTGGCCAGCTGTCTTGGCTTCCCTTAGAAGCTAGGAACCCTTTGCACCCCTTGAACCCTTTGGCCTTACTTAGTCATTAAGTTTTGGCTTAGTTTTTGGCCTATATATACTTGCATTCATCTCATTGTTTAGGGTTAGAACTTTTAGGCAAAACCACCAGCTTATACATATATATCTCTGATATACATCCATATATATCTATATCTCCCTCTCTCTCCTCTTGTGTGTGTGTTTTAGGCCAAATAGTGTGTTTTACCTTACTTTTGCACCATTACACACACTATTACACCTAGCTCGAGATTGGAGGCTTGGAGGTTGTTTTTGTGTGATCTTGGACTGGTTTTGATCACTAGAGAGGGCTGGACCACCTGTTCTTCATTGGATCTTCAAGGGTAAGCTTTTCACTTTAGTTCCCCATTCTTGCAACTAGTTTCTACCCCTCTTGCTTTGGGTTTTTGGCTTTGTGCTTAACATAAAAAAACCTTGTTTTTACTTGCTCTTGAACCTTCATTAAGGAATTTTTGTGGTTTGAGCAAAGGCTCACCCTTCTAGGCCTTGTTTGGCCATCTTTGGTGCCTTTTCCTTAGGCCTTCTTGTTTTGGTGTTCTTTGATCTTCTCACCACTGAAAATCAGTGGATTTTCAGTGGTGAGGATGATATTTTCGAGCCTCAAATAGGGGAGGGACACCCCTCTCCCCTTAGCTCTTTGCTTGCCTTTGTTTTGAGCTCAATAATAGCATGTTTGCATAGTAGGCTTTAGTTTCATTTCAGAGCATTTTTGTGGTTAATATGATATGTGATACCCCTATTTTAGGTTGTTTTTATAGTCCTTAACATGCCTCTCATGTTTGCTTTGAAATGCTCTCTTATGCCTAGAAAATGCCATGCTTTGAGGTCATGTTTTCTTGCATGTTTTAGCTTAGTTTCATGAAGATGCTAGCACTATTTTGCCATGTTAGAGGGCTGTGAGCCACTGATTTCGTCACATTTGGGATGCTTGACATGGTTGTTTTGTATTCTAGGCTTGTAAGCCTCATGCATTTTGGTTCCTAGTATGTTCAACATTGATCATCCTCATGATTTGGCATCATTTGTGACCCTATTTCAGTCCATAAAGCATGTGTGTATGCTTACATATGTGACCATTTTCATGATTCGAAGGGGTCCTCTTTTATGCCTAAGAAGTGGCATTGTGTAGGCTTGCATGATCAATGCATTTTGGGGCTGCCATGAGGGGGGGATTTGGGCTCATTTTGCATGCTAGAAATCTGTTTTTTTTGTTTGCTTGGTATATACCATGTTTGGTCTTGTTAATGGTAGCAAGGTGTGCTCCTTTTGGTGCCTTAAACTTGGCCTTATTTGGTTTGCATATTGGCATGTTCATTGGTCACTACTTTAGGCATGTTTTGCTACTGTTTTTGGGGTTGTTGAAGGCTGCCTCATTGTAGTTAAATCCATGGCATGCTTGCTTTATGATTGTTGCATGTTTGATTAACTAAGTGTTGTGAAATGTTGGCCCCATTGTTTGACTTGTTCATGTTAACATTGCATGTTGCATCTTGTATGATTGGCATTGCATACTTAACATGAAAGTTGCATTATTAGGTTGCATCATCGAGCCATGTTGCATACATGCATTTCATTACTTGGTTTGGGGTGTCAAACCAAGTGTGGGAAGTGAGGGGTGTTTGCACTTCAAGTGGCAAAACACACCTCCATTCCCCAAGTCACCAAGGCCTTTGACCTTAAGCATGATAAGGTTTTGGTTTCATTTGTTTGTTTGCATGCATTTTTTCCATTGAAAATGCAACCTTGGTTCTTAGGCTATCATGCACCAAAGTGCAAAATTGATAGCCCTAGAACCAAGAGCCATGCTCCCTTGAGTCCCATTCATGAGAGGGAAGCATTGGCCATGCATAAATATGTCCAAAAATCCAATACCATGCACTGCTGTCTGCTGCTGCTGTCAACTGTCTTCTGCAGGAACTTTGTGCCGACCGGCAGGAAAGAGTGCCGACCGGCACTATATCTCTGGCCGATATAATATTTTGCAGCCGGTGGCCACCACAAGCAGCCGATGTTAACTTACTCCAGCCGGTGGCACTCAGCAGCACACAAGGAAGGATCCCTGGGACTTTGGTAATTTTTGGAGAGGCAGGGCAGCAAAAACAGAGGCAGCAGTGGCACGGTGTAGGCTTTTCCGGGCAAGTCGCAACGAGCATGCATCATTCGCGCATCCCGAGGCAGGGCTGAGGCCCCCTCTTTTAATTACTTGATTTAATTTTAATAATTAGAATTTTGTAATAATCCATTCTTTCTTTTGGACTGTAATATTTTTGGACTGTATTATTTCCGGACTGTATTATTATTTTGGTCTCTCCGTGTGAGGGCATGTTTTGTAATAAGTGTGGGTGAGTGGCATGTATGTCTTCCAACCCCCACTTCTTTCTCCCTTTTATTTACCTGCTTATAATGGTAGATTAGGGCATATTTTTTAGCATACCTTATGCTATGCATGCGTGCATCCATGCATTTGTTGACATGCATCAGGCTCGGCACATCATACAAACTGCATCGTACTTTCAATTCCAAATTGAATACGTGTTATTTGTAGCATTCCATGTGCCATGTTTAGGATAGCCGAGCCTGCCTAGATTACAACTTTGCATGTGTTGCATTAGACATTTCAGTATGCTTAGGTCCATGCATGTTTCTATAAGCTTCTGTTTTGGCACGGAGTACAATGTAAGTATTTACGCTTTAGCATACCACATGCGTGTGAATGTTGCCATGACAGTATGCTTACCATGCGGCTAAATGCTTATGTGATAAACTGTTTGAATGCCTGTGGGTGGAGGTTGGATTGCCTGAGTTGGAACAACTCATTGAAATCCGTATTTTAGCCTACTTGCGAGTAGCAAAAACCAACACGTTTTTCGAGACAAAACGGATATGCAATGTTTATTTCCAATTAGGCAATCTAGTCTATACTTTTGTGTTGTGCGCATCACATAGTAATTCTAGGTTAATAATTGGGAATAAGAACGCATAAAGTTTTCAAAAACGGATATCACGGTTAGTAGAGGCCGGTCTTCGGACCGGGCGAAAGGGGGTGCTCATAGCTGACCTTCCCCGATCGTACCCAAGCTCCCGAGCCAAGTCACTTTGGTGATGACGGACACGTGGCCTTCGGCACCGAGTCAGGGTTTCCTAAATTCCCCATTAAAAATATTTAGGTGGCGACTCTGTAATCTGGCAAAGCAGTCCATGTTTGGCACTACTTTTTCAAAAATCTGTTTTTCTTCAAAACGATTTGCCGGATTTGGACTCTTTGGTTCAGATTTAGAACCGCGACACAAAAGGGAGTCCGAACTGTAGCCGAGGTCCCCCGCGGACGTGCTACAGTTTCTGGCGACTCTGCTGGGGAGTTTAGAGAGCTTGACTCGAACTCGTGATATCCTGTTTTGACTACGCTTATGTGTTTCTTTGCATTGCATGTGCATTGGTGCGCCTAGGACACCGTGTTGGCCATCTGCTATTCCTGAACGGTTTGCCGGAGGCTTGTCTTGTCAAGGCATGTCCATAAGGCTGACCGGTTGCGGGCTCTGCCAGTATGGGAACACAAACCCCGGTTTTACCGGGGCACCCTTTTGACCATTCGACCTAGTGCATATTCGGATCCATAGTGACCATTCCAAATTAGGACAGGTTGCTTACCCGTTTATAGGTTGTTTGAAACCGCTGCGTGCGTAGTGAAACCCTAGCTCCTGACAAAATAGGACAGGGAAACCCTACCCCAACATAGGGGTGTATTGGCTCTCATTTACTTGCTATGTGCTTTTAGAGTGTATCTCTACAGGAAATGCGCATGTCAGTTTGCAAGTTTTATCCGGCCTGAGGGCACCCGTAACAGTATTTTGGGGGAATCAGGTTATCTGTGGATACGGGATTCAGACTTGGGGGTAATGATTCAGAAATAGTGATCAGTATTGCAGGGACAGTGAATCGAGTTCAGCATATTATCCGACTGTGTGTTTTTATTTTATGCCGTTATGCTGTCCGATTTTCTGTTATTTATACGTTTTTTTTTACTAGGTAGTTGAGCACGATTGCTTCCGACCCAGTAGATACTCCCCAAGCACTCTGGACTAGAGGTCGCCGACTCCATCGATCTGAGGATCTGATAGACGGACAACCAGTGTATTATTCACTACCCCCGGTTACCAAACGGAGGTCAGTCAGGCAAAAGGCACCGGTTCAGCATTCAGTACAAAGGGCTTTGTCTACCCCACCTGTGTACAGTAGGGATCAGGACTCCGCTCCTCCCACAGAAAGAGAATATACACCGATAACTCAGTCAGAGCAAGGCAGTATGGCTAGTTTAGAAGAGATGGTGCGCCACCTTCAGGAAAGCATGAAAGCAATGCAGCAGGATGCCGTCCGTCAGGCAGATTTCGCCAGGCAACAGGCCACAGTTGTGAGGGAACAGGCAGAGACAATTGCCAGGTTAGAGCAGCAGACCGGAGCGTCTGCTTCGCATCCAGTTCCTCCCCGCCAGGAGTTCCTAACGTCGGGGAGACAGCCGATGTTCAAACTAATACAGAATTGCCCACAGGACCACCCCCACCTCCAACCCTACCTCAGATCCAACCTCAGCTATCAAAAACACCTACCAACCTACCGGACTCTCCCTTTGAGTTCGAGACTGATCCTACCGCACTAAAGTTGAGCAAGCTTGAAAAGCTGTTCAAGAGATCACAGGGGGTCAAGACTATCCCTGATATTGAAGACGGTTACACTGATGCAGCTGTGACGCTGCCCGACAGATTCAAAATGCCTCATATTGATCGGTTTGACGGGTCCGGGGACCCCATGGTGCACTTGAGATTGTTTTCAGATGTCCTAAGGCCAATGGGCCTCAGTAGGCTTCAGAAGTTGTCTTTGTTTGGCCGGACCCTATCAGGTGTGGCGGCCATTTGGTATGCCAAGTTGGAAGATGACGTCAAGAGAAATTGGGACGAAATGGCTGAGGCCTTCATCGCACAGTATTCGTATAATACACAGATTGAGATTACGACCCGTGATCTCGAGACGACTAGGCAAGACCCTAAGGAGAGTTTTTCAGAGTTTGTAACCAGGTGGAGGGCCAAGGCTTCGATGATGGCCTTAAGGCCTACGGACAAAGACCAGATTCGGATGATTGTGCGCAATCTTCAGCCGAAGTTGATGCAAAAGATGATAGTTCTCCCCTTCCCTACTTTTTCTGACCTTCACGAAATGGGGGTGCAGATTGAAGACGCCTTAAAGCAAGGCTTGATTGACAACGACCGGGAGCAACCCCGACGAACTTTCAACCGTGGTAGCAATGCAGGCCCGAGTGGCACCACTACTACGAGAGCCACCGAAGTAAGCATGGTCACCGCCAATCCCCCTCAAAGAAATACGGCAGCTGCGCCATTTTCCGGCGCGTCCGGAAGCAACCCACAAACAACCAAATACCCACCCAGAAACACCAGAACCTTCGCCCCACTATATATGCCTCTATCCAAAGCTCTGGGGGTTCTGATCAAGAAAGGGCATCTGAAGCCCCTGGAGCCGCGGCCCTTACCAGAAAAACTTCCCCCTAACCACAACCCGGCCAAGTACTGTGCGTTCCACCAACAGCACGGTCCACGACACCGACCAGTGTTTCGGTTACGTCATGAGATTCAAGATCTCATTGATAATGGGGTGATCCTACCCCTGAAAAACCCAATGTTACCACAAACCCTCTCCCCACACATAACCAAGCTCCACCGCCCAAAAGACTCAATTTCATCCATATTGGGGACGTGTTCTACGACCCTAGTATTTATATCACACCTACCCACCTCCCTAAACCAGAAGTATTTCTTCCTGATTGCACCGCCTTGTGCATGATGGACGTCTTCGAAACCCAACCGAAACCAGCGGTGGTGACCATCGAGAACAGGAGAGAGGAAATCCCAAAGGAAAGAGAGGATTGTTGGGTCAGAATCTGCGGATTTGGAATTTGTATCGAGAGAAAACATATAGTCCGGGAGACTACATTTCATCAGTAGGCCAAGATGGGCCCGGAGTAGAATTGCCAACAGAGGGAGAATTGTGTGTGATTCACGGAGATAATTTGGGCAGGGAACAGATATGTAACAGCTGTGGGGGAGGACTTGCCGAACTCCAGTTTTACAGTGACCAGGACCCAGAGGATGCGACAGTCGCATGGTTTGATTATGAGAATTCAGCCGAAGTTACCGGTGGTTGGACGATCAACCTGATGTGATAGGAGAATTTCAGGCAGAGCAGGGCCCGGTAGGGACAGGAATGTCAGTAACGGCCGGGAGGGTCGAAGAGCAGAACACATCGCCGGGGGGCACCGGTGTCGAGAATTTCGCCCGAGATTGGAACATTTTGAGTGCGGAGATGATGGAGCAGTCAGTCATGCCAGAACAAGCAAGTTTTGAAGATTCCGAGAGAACCAGGAAAGCAAAGGCCCCTGTGGGAGTTGAAACCGCTGTGTGCATGGGAACCGAGAATACCTCAGGTATGTGGATGAAAGGTGCTGCGAGCACAAGAACAGCTGTACCAGAGCCGGACAGGTGTCTGTCGGCCGCTAATGGAATGTGGTGGGAAGACGAAGATTTATGTCTTGCTCACACCGACGAAGATTGGGGGAATAACCAACCTGATAACACTTGGTACCTCGGAGAGGTTGACCACATGACACGGAGTGGGCGGTATTTTAAACCCCCACACTTAGATCAACCGGAAGCCTCAGGAAAGGACAGAGAAGCTGAGAAGCAAAAAGAGAAGCAGCTTGAAGAAGAAGCTGTACTCAAACAGCTGAAAAAGATACAGGCGGACATCTCTATTTGGGGCTGCTCATGGCCTCGCGAGTACATAGAGAGGCTGTTCTATCAGCCATGGACAAAGCAAAGCTTTCGATAGAAACCACGCCAGAGCAGCTGGTGGGATTGGTCTTCCCGGGGGGAGGTACCCCGATGCTGACCTTTTCCGATAGAGAACTTCCGCCCGAGGGCGCGAATCATAATAAACCCCTCTACATCTCCGTGGAGTGTAAGAATAAGTGGATACCAGTGGTGCTCGTTGATACAGGGTCCGCCATTAATGTCTGCCCAGCAAGGACGGCATATGCAATTGGCTTGAAAACCGCAGATTTTGTACCAACAGCCCAGGTCATCCGGGCATATGACAATACAAGTAGAGAAGTAATGGGAACAGTTAAAGTTCAGACAAAGGTTGGGCCGGGGCAGCACGAGATAGATTTCCATGTCCTAGAGGTCCCTGCAACCTTCAATTTGCTTTTAGGACGGCCGTGGCTGCATCAGGTGAAGGCGGTATCATCTACTTTGCATCAAATGGTGAAATACCCCTACGGGAAGGGAGTAGCCATCGTCTTTGGGAATTCGTCAATCCACCCGCCACCGGAGGTGTCCACGCCTGTTCTAGAAATCGAGCATGGCATGGAAGATGTGTTCATATCGGGCTTTACCTTGGCCGAGGCTCAGATCGTACAGAATGTCATGGCTACGAATGAAGGGATATATGTCAGTGCCCAAGCAGTGTACCTCATGAACAAACTCCAATACATCCCCGGGATGGGACTAGGAAAGAGCGGCCGTAAGGGCATTGCAGCGTTGGCCGAAGTGCCGCATAACCCCCATACCTTCGGCTTGGGTTATCTGCCCACCAAGGAAGATTGGGTAAGAAAAGGAAAGGAGATGGCTGCAAGGGCCAAGCAAAACAGATGGAAAGCCCTTTGAATTGATGCATCGGCCCATCCGGGTACCCTGAACGGACGTTTTGTCCGGGAAGGGGAAGACTTTCCATTCTGTGGTTTTCCGGAGCCGTGGTGGAACGCAGAGAAGAAGCGCGTCCCGGGTTCGAAATTTTCTTTGACCTACAGTTATCTGGGATGATGTTATGAAAAGCAGACAGACCCAGCGGTTGAGACCGAACATAGCAAGGAAGCAGAGTCTGCGGACACAGAGTTTGAAATAGGGGTAGCACTGGCATGTCTACTTTCAGATCCTTCGATCGACCAGTTGTGCTTGGGGGATAACTCCTCGGTGTCTATGATTGGAGATGAAACGGCTGCGGGCCTACCAACAGCTATTCTGGATGCATCCATCGCACCTTCCCTCACCTGGCAGTACGAGGAGGGATTTTTATCTAGCAGCACCGGATCAGGTAGTGAGCCGGAATCTGATTCCACCGAGTCTTGTGAGTCGGAATCAGGTTCCAGCTCGTCTGAGTCTGAGTTCGGTATTCCTGGGGTGATAACCCGGATACCACAGTCCTGTCCAGGTCGTCTTTTCTTTCTCTTTTGAGTCTGTTGTAACAGAAGAATTGGACGGTTCGGAAGTATCTAATGAGAATGAGGTAACTGTGGTTTCCGAGTACTTTTCTATGCCTTTGGTTTATTGCTTAAATCAGGACTTTCAAAATTTTGATGAAAACGACGAGGACGAAATTCCTCCGTTTTGCAACGACTAATTGAACAAGAGCAGGAGAGGTTTGTTAAACCCTTAATGGATGAAATCACTACGTGAACATTGGTACTGAGAAGGACCCGCGCTGGTCCAGATCGGGTCCACGTTGTCTTCGGAGGAACGCGAGCGCTTAGTCGCTTTATTAAAAGATTTCAAAGATGTTTTCGCGTGGTCTACGAAGACATGCCTGGAATCGATCCTGAGATTGTACAGCACCGGATCCCTCTTGACCCCGAGGCCCGACCTGTTAAGCAGAAGCTCAGAAGGATCCGCCCTGATTGGCCATTAAGATCAAGGAAGAGGTCACCAAGCAGATTGACGCAGGCTTCCTGCTGGTATCCTATGCCGACTTGGTTGGCCACATTGTT